>CAJHQQ010005604.1:0-15570 GCA_905132885.1 Moricandia moricandioides
TGTTTGGAGATTTGACAATTTATTCTTGATACAAATAAAACCAGAATGAATCACAATGTAAGAAACTTCCTTTGGACTCATAAATCAGCTTAGAATCATCCTGAAGTTGAATCAATATCATTGGAGTTATGATGAAGTAGTTATCCCACTTTTAACCGAATTGATTTCAAGTTTGCCCTGTTTGGAGATTTGGGAATTTATTCTTGATTCTAATAAACCAGAATGAATCACGATGTAATAATCTTGATTTGGAGTCACTAATCAGTGTAGAATCACCCCTGAAGTTGAATCAATATCATTGGAATTATGATGAAGAAGTTATCCCACTTTTAACCGATGTGATTCCAGTTTTGCCCTGTTTGGAGATTTGGCAATTTCTTCTTGATACTAATTAACCAAAATGAATCACGATGTAAGAAGCTTGATTTGGACTCATAAATCAGTGTCGAATCACCCTGAAGTTGACTAAAGATCATAGGAGTTATGATGAAGAAGTTATCCCACTTTTAACCGAAGTGATTCCAGTTTGTCCTGTTTGGAGATTTGGGAATTTATTCTTGATACTAATAAAACCAGAATGAATCACGATGTAAGAAGCTTGATTTGGACTCATTAATCAGTGTAGAATCACCCTGAAGTGGAAGCAAGATCATAGGAGTTATGATGAAGAAGTTATCCCACTTTTAACCGAAGTGATTCCAGTTTACCCTGTTTGGTGATTTGGCAATTTCTTCTTGATACAAATAAAACCAGAATGAATCACGATGTAAGAAGCTTGATTTGGACTCATAAATCAGTTTAGAATCACCCTGAGTTTGGATCAAGATCATAGGAGTTATGATGAAGAATCAATCAATATTCCAGTTTACCCTGTTTGGAGATTTCGCAATTTCTTCTTGATTCTAATCAAGCCAGAATCAATCAAGATGTAAGATGCTTGATTTGGACTCATAAATCAGTGTAGAATCATCCTGAAGTTGAATCAATATCATTAGAGTTATGATGAAGAAGTTATCCCAGTTTTAACCGAAGTGATCCCAGTTTGCCCTATTTGGAGATTTGCCAATTTGTTATTGATACTAATAAAACCAGAATGAATCACGATGTAAGAAGCTTGATTTGGACTCATAAATCAGTGTAGAACCACCCTGAAGTTGAAGCAACATCATAGGAGTTACAATGAAGAAGTTATCCCACTTTTAATTGAAGTGATTCGAGTTTGCCCTGTTTGGAGAGTTGGCAATTTATTCTTGATACTAATAAAACCAGAATGAATCACGATGTAAGTAGCTTGATTTGGACTCATAAATCAGTGTAGAATCATCCTGAAGCTTAATCAATATCATTGGACTTATGATGAAGAAGTTATCCCAGTTTTAACCGTAGTGATTCCAGTTTACAATATTTGGAGATTTGGCAATTTCTTCTTGATACAAATAAAACCAGAATGAATCACGATGTAAGAAACTTGATCTGGACTCATAAATCAGTTTAGAATCATCCTGAAGTTGAATCAATATCATTGGAGTTATGATGAAGAAGTTATCCCACTTTAAACCGAAGTGATTCCAGTTTGTCCTGTTTGGAGATTTGGGAATTTATTCTTGATACTAATAAAACCAGAATGAATCACGATGTAAGAAGCTTGATTTGGACTCATAAATCAGTGTAGAATCACCCTGAAGTTGACTCAAGATCATAGGAGTTATGATGAAGAAGTTATCCCACTTTTAACCGAAGTGATTCCAGTTTGCCATGTTTGGAGTTTGGCAATTTCTTCTTGATACTAATAAAACCAGAATGAATCACGATGTAAGAAGCTTGATTTGGACTCATAAATCAGTGTCAAATCACCCTGAAGTTGACTCAAGATCATAGGAGTTATGATGAAGAAGTTATCCCACTTTTAACCGAAGTGATTCCAGTTTGCCCTGTTTGGAGATTTGGGAATTTATTCTTCATACTAATAAAACCAGAATGAATCACGATGTAAGAAGCTTGATTTGGACTCATTAATCAGTGTAGAATCACCCTGAAGTTGAAGCAAGATCATAGGAGTTATGATGAAGAAGTTATCCCACTTTTAACCAAAGTGATTCCAGTTTGCCTTGTTTGGAGATTTGGCAATTTCTTCTTGATACAAATAAAACGAGAATGAATCACGATGTAAGAAGCTTGATTTGGACTCATAAATCAGTGTAGAATCACCCTGAAGTTGAATCAATATCATTGGAGTTATGATGAAGAAGTTATCCCACTTTTAACCGAAGTGATTCCAGTTTGTCATGTTTGGAGATTTGGCAATTTCTTCTTGATACTAACAAAACCAGAATGAATCACGATGTAAGAAGCTTGATTTGGACTCATAAATCAGTGTAGAATCACCCTGAAGTTGAATCAATATCATTGGAGTTATGATGAAGAAGTTATCCCACTTTTAACCGAAGTGATTCCAGTTTGTCATGTTTGGAGATTTGACAATTTATTCTTGATACTAACAAAACCAGAATGAATCACGATGTAAGAAGCTTGATTTGGACTCATAAATCAGTGTCGAATCACCCTGAAGTCGACTCAAGATCATAGGAGTTATGATGAAGAAGTTATCCCACTTTTAACTGAAGTGATTCCAGTTTGTCATGTTTGGAGATTTGGGAATTTATTCTTGATACTAATAAAACCAGAATGAATCACGATGTAAGAAGCTTTATTTGGACTCATTAATCAGTGTAGAATCACCCTGAAGTTGAATCAATATCATTGGAGTCATGATGAAGAAGTTATCCCACTTTTAACTGAAGTGATTCCAGTTTGTCCTGTTTGGAGATTTGGGAATTTATTCTTTATACTAATAAAACCACAATGAATCACGATGTAAGAAGCTTGATTTGGACTCATTAATCAGTGTAGAATCACCCTGAAGTTCAATCAATATCATTGGAGTTATGATAAGAAGTTATCCCACTTTTAACCGTAGTGATTCCAGTTTATCGTGTTTGGAGATTTGACAATTTCTTCTTGATACAAATAAAACCAGAATGAATCACGATGTAAGAAACTTCCTTTGGACTCATAAATCAGCTTAGAATCATCCTGAAGTTGAATCAATATCATTGGAGTTATGATGAAGTAGTTATCCCACTTTTAACCGAATTGATTCCAGTTTGCCCTGTTTGGAGATTTGGGAATTTATTCTTGATTCTAATAAAACCAGAATGAATCACGATGTAATAAGCTTGATTTGGAGTCACTAATCAGTGTAGAATCACCCTGAAGTTGAATCAATATCATTGGAATTATGATGAAGAAGTTATCCCACTTTTAACCGAAGTGATTCCAGTTTGCCCTGTTTGGAGATTTGGTAATTTCTTCTTGATACTAATAAAACCAGAATGAATCACGATGTAAGAAGCTTGATTTGGACTCATAAATCAGTGTCGAATCACCCTGAAGTTGACTAAAGATCATAGGAGTTATGATGAAGAAGTTATCCCACTTTTAACCGAAGTGATTCCAGTTTGTCCTGTTTGGAGATTTGGGAATTTATTCTTGATACTAATAAAACCAGAATGAATCACGATGTAAGAAGCTTGATTTGGACTCATTAATCAGTGTAGAATCACCCTGAAGTGGAAGCAAGATCATAGGAGTTATGATGAAGAAGTTATCCCACTTTTAACCGAAGTGATTCCAGTTTACCCTTTTTGGTGATTTGGCAATTTCTTCTTGATACAAATAAAACCAGAATGAATCACGATGTAAGAAGCTTGATTTGGACTCATAAATCAGTTTAGAATCACCCTGAGTTTGGATCAAGATCATAGGAGTTATGATGAAGAAGTTATCCCACTTTTAATCAATTTCTTCTTGATTCTAATCAAGCCAGAATCAATCAAGATGTAAGATGCTTGATTTGGACTCATAAATCAGTGTAGAATCATCCTGAAGTTGAATCAATATCATTGGAGTTATGATGAAGAAGTTATCCCAGTTTTAACCGAAGTGATCCCAGTTTGCCCTATTTGGAGATTTGCCAATTTCTTCTTGATACTAATAAAACCAGAATGAATCACGATGTAAGAAGCTTGATTTGGACTCATAAATCAGTGTAGAACCACCCTGTTTGGAGAGTTGGCAATTTATTCTTGATACTAATAAAACCAGAATGAATCACGATGTAAGTAGCTTGATTTGGACTCATAAATCAGTGTAGAATCATCTTGAAGCTTCATCAATATCATTGGACTTATGATGAAGAAGTTTCCCACTTTTAACCGTAGTGATTCCAGTTTACCATGTTTGGAGATTTGGCAATTTCTTCTTGATACAAATAAAACCAGAATGAATCACGATGTAAGAAACTTGATCTGGACTCATAAATCAGTTTAGAATCATCCTGAAGTTGAATCAATATCATTGGAGTTATGATGAAGAAGTTATCCCACTTTAAACTGAAGTGATTCCAGTTTGCCCAGTTTGGAGATTTGGGAATTTATTCTTGATACTAATAAAACCAGAATGAATCACGATGTAAGAAGCTTGATTTGGACTCATAAATCAGTGTAGAATTACCCTGAAGTTGACTCAAGATCATAGGAGTTATGATGAAGAAGTTATCCCACTTTTAACCGAAGTGATTCCAGTTTGCCCTTTTTGGAGATTTGGCAATTTCTTCTTGATACTAATAAAACCAGAATGAATCACGATGTAAGAAGCTTGATTTGGACTCATAAATCAGTATCGAATCACCCTGAAGTTGACTCAAGATCATAGGAGTTATGATGAAGAAGTTATCCTACTTTTAACCGAAGTGATTCCAGTTTGCCCTGTTTGGAGATTTGGCAATTTCTTCTTGATACAAATAAAACCAGAACGAATCACGATGTAAGAAGCTTGATTTGGACTCATAAATCAGTGTAGAATCACCCGAAGTTGAATCAATATCATTGGAGTTATGATGAAGAAGTTATCCCACTTTTAACCGAAGTGATTCCAGTTTGTCCTGTTTGGAGATTTGGCAATTTCTTCTTGATACTAATAAAACCAGAATGAATCACGATGTAAGAAGCTTGATTTGGACTCATAAATCAGTGTTGAATCACCCTGAAGTTGACTCAAGATCATATGAGTTATGATGAACAAGTTATCCCACTTTTAACCGACGTGATTCCAGTTTGTCATGTTTGGAGATTTGGGAATTTATTCTTGATACTAATAAAACCAGAATGAATCACGATGTAAGAAGCTTGATTTGGACTCATTAATCAGTGTAGAATCACCCTGAAGTTGAATCAATATCATTGGAGTCATGATGAAGAAGTTATCCCACTTTTAACCGAAGTGATTCTAGTTTTTCCTGTTTGGAGAGTTGGCAATTTATTCTTGATACTAATAAAACCAGAATGAATCACGATGTAAGAATCTTGATTTGGACTCATAAATCAGTGTAGAATCACCCTGAAGTTGACTCAAGATCATAGGAGTTATGATGAAGAAGTTATCCCACTTTTAACCGAAGTGATTCCAGTTTGCCCTGTTTGGAGATTTGGCAATTTATTCTTGATACTAATAAAACCAGAATGAATCACGATGAAAGAAGCTTGATTTGGACTCATTAATCAGTGTAGAATCACCATGAAGTTGAATCAATATCATTGGAGTTATGATGAAGAAGTTATCTCACTTTTAACCGAAGTGATTCCAGTTTGCCCTGTTTGGAGATTTGGTAATTTCTTCTTGATACAAATAAAACCAGAATGAATCACGATGTAAGAAGCTTGATTTGGACTCATAAATCAGTGTTGAATCACCCTGAAGTTGACTCAAGATCATAGGAGTTATGATGAAGAAGTTATCCCACTTTTAACCGAAGTGATTCCAGTTTGTCCTGTTTGGAGAGTTGGGAATTTATTCTTGATACTAATAAAACCAGAATGAATCACGATGTAAGAATCTTGATTTGGACTCATAAATCAGTGTAGAATCATCCTGAAGTTGAATCAATATCATTGGACTTATGATGAAGAAGTTATCCCACTTTTAACCGTAGTGATTCCAGTTTACCCTGTTTGGAGATTTGACAATTTCTTCTTGATACAAATAAAACCAGAATGAATCACGATGTAAGAAACTTCATTTGGACTCAGAAATCAGTTTAGAATCATCCTGAAGTTGAATCAATATCATTGGAGTTATGATGAAGTAGTTATCCCACTTTTAACCGTATTGATTCCAGTTTGCCCTGTTTGGAGATTTGGGAATTTATTCTTGATACTAATAAAACCAGAATGAATCACGATGTAAGAAGCTTGATTTGGACTCACTAATCAGTGTAGAATCACCCTGAAGTTGAATCAATATCATTGGAGTTATGATGAAGAAGTTATCCCACTTTTAACCGAAGTGATTCTAGTTTGTCCTGTTTGGAGATTTGGGAATTTATTCTTGATACTAATAAAACCAGAATGAATCACGATATAAGAAGCTTGATTTGGACTCACTAATCAGTGTAGAATCACCCTGAAGTTGAATCAATATCATTGGAGTTATGATGAAAAAGTTATCCCACTTTTAACCAAAGTTATTCCAGTTTGCCATGTTTGGAGATTTGGCAATTTATTCTTGATACTAATAAAACCAGAATGAATCACGATGAAAGAAGCTTGATTTGGACTCATTAATCAGTATAGAATCACCCTGAAGTTGAATCAATATCATTGGAGTTATGATGAAGAAGTTATCCCACTTTTAACCGAAGTGATTCCAGTTTGCCCTGTTTGGAGATTTAGCAATTTCTTCTTGGTACAAATAAAACCAGAATGAATCACGATGTAAGAAGCTTGATTTGGACTCATAAATCAGTGTTGAATCACCCTGAAGTTGACTCTAAATCATAGGAGTTATGATGAAGAAGTTATCCCACTTTTAACCGAAGTGATTCCAGTTTGTCCTGTTTGGAGATTTGGGAATTTATTCTTGATACTAATAAAACCATAATGAATCAAGATGTAAGTAGCTTGATTTTGACTCATAAATCAGTGTAGAATCATCCTGAAGCTTAATCAATATCATTGGACTTATGATGAAGAAGTTATCCCACTTTTAACCGTAGTGATTCCAGTTTACCATGTTTGGAGATTTGGCAATTTCTTCTTGATACAAATAAAACCAGAATGAATCACGATGAAAGAAACTTGATCTGGACTCATAAATCAGTTTAGAATCATCCTGAAGTTGATCAATATCATTGGAGTTATGATGAAGAAGTTATCCCACTTTAAACCGCAGTGATTCCAGTTTGCCATGTTTGGAGATTTGGGAATTTATTCTTGATACTAATAAAACCAGAATGAATCACGATGTAAGAAGCTTGATTTGGACTCATAAATCAGTGTAGAATCACCCTGAAGTTGACTCAAGATCATAGGAGTTATGATGAAGAAGTTATCCCACTTTTAACCGAAGTGATTCCAGTTTGCTCTGTTTGGAGATTTGGCAATTTCTTCTTGATACTAATAAAACCAGAATGAATCACGATGTAAGAAGCTTGATTTGGACTCATATATCAGTGTCGAATCACCCTGAAGTTGACTCAAGATCATAGGAGTTATGATGAAGAAGTTATCCCACTTTTAACCGAAGTGATTCCAGTTTGCCCTGTTTGGAGATTTGGGAATTTATTCTTGATACTAATAAAACCAGAATGAATCACGATGTAAGAAGCTTGATTTGGACTCATTAATCAGTGTAGAATCACCCTGAAGTTGAAGCAAGATCATAGGAGTTATGATGAAGAAGTTATCCCACTTTTAACCGAAGTGATTCCAGTTTGCCCTGTTTGGAGATTTGGCAATTTCTTCTTGATACAAATAAAACCAGAATGAATCACGATGTAAGAAGTTTGATTTGGACTCATAAATCAGTGTAGAATCACCCCGAAGTTGAATCAATACCATTGGAGTTATGATGAAGAAGTTATCCCACTTTTAACCGAAGTGATTCCAGTTTGCCCTGTTTGGAGATTTGGCAATTTCTTCTTGATACTAATAAAACCAGAATGAATCACGATGTAAGAAGCTTGATTTGGACTCATAAATCAGTGTCGAATCACTCTGAAGTTGACTCAAGATCATAGGAGTTATGATGAACAAGTTATCCCACTTTTAACCGACGTGATTCCTGTTTGTCCTGTTTGGAGATTTGGGAATTTATTCTTGATACTAATAAAACCAGAATGAATCATGATGTAAGAAGCTTGATTTGGAATCATTAATCAGTATATATCTCCCTTAAGTTGAATCAATATCATTGGAGTTATGATGAAGACGTTATCTCACTTTTAACCGAAGTGATTCCAGTTTGCCCTTTTTGGAGATTTGACAATTTCTTCTTGATACTAATAAAACTAGAATGAATAACGATGTAAGAAGCTTGATTTGGACTCATTAATCAGTGTAGAATCACCCTGAAGTTGAATCAATATCATTGGAGTCATGATGAAGAAGTTATCCCACTTTTAACCAAAGTGATTCCAGTTTTTCCTGTTTGGAGAGTTGGCAATTTATTCTTGATACTAATAAAACCAGAATGAATCACAATGTAAGAATCTTGATTTGGACTCATAAATCAGTGTAGAATCACCCTGAAGTTGACTCAAGATCATAGGAGTTATGATGAAGAAGTTATCCCACTTTTAACTGAAGTGATTCCAGTTTGTCCTGTTTGGAGATTTGGCAATTTATTCTTGATACTAATAAAACCCGAAGGAATCACGATGAAAGAAGCTTGATTTGGACTCATTAATCAGTGTAGAATCACCCTGAAGTTGAATCAATATCATTGGAGTTATGATGAAGAAGTTATCTCACTTTTAACCGAAGTGATTCCAGTTTGCCCTGTTTGGAGATTTGGTAATTTCTTCTTGATACAAATAAAACCAGAATGAATCACGATGTAAGAATCTTGATTTGGACTCATAAATCAGTGTTGAATCACCCTGAAGTTGACTCAAGATCATAGGAGTTATGATGAAGAAGTTATCCCACTTTTAACCAAAGTGATTCGAGTTTGCCCTGTTTGGAGATTTGGAAAATTATTCTTGATACTAATAAAACCAGAATGAATCACGATGTAAGAATCTTTATTTGGACTCATAAATCAGTGTAGAATCATCCTGAAGTTGAATCAATATCATTGGACTTGTGATGAAGAAGTTATCCCACTTTTAACCGTAGTGATTCCAGTTTACCCTGTTTGGAGATTTGACAATTTCTTCTTGATACAAATAAAACCAGAATGAATCACGATGTAAGAAACTTCATTTGGACTCATAAATCAGTTTAGAATCATCCTGAAGTTGAATCAATATCATTGGAGTCATGATGAAGAAGTTATCCCACTTTTAACCGAAGTGATTCCAGTTTGTCCTATTTGGAGAGTTGGCAATTTATTCTTGATACTAATAAAACCAGAATGAATCACGATGTAAGAATCTTTATTTGGACTCATAAATCAGTGTAGAATCATCCTGAAGTTGAATCAATATCATTGGACTTATGATGAAGAAGTTATCCCACTTTTAACCGTAGTGATTCCAGTTTACCCTGTTTGGAGATTTGACAATTTCTTCTTGATACAAATAAAACCAGAATGAATCACGATGTAAGAAACTTCATTTGGACTCAGAAATCAGTTTAGAATCATCCTGAAGTTGAATCAATATCATTGGAGTTATGATGAAGTAGTTATCCCACTTTTAACCGAATTGATTCCAGTTTGCCCTGTTTGGAGATTTGGGAATTTATTCTTGATACTAATAAAACCAGAATGAATCACGATGTAAGAAACTTGATTTGGACTCACTAATCAGTGTAGAATCACCCTGAAGTTGAATCAATATCATTGGAGTTATGATGAAGAAGTTATCCCAGTTTTAACCGAAGTAATTCTAGTTTGTCCTGTTTGGAGATTTGGGAATTTATTCTTGATACTAATAAAACCAGAATGAATCACGATGTAAGAAGCTTTATTTGGACTCACTAATCAGTGTAGAATCACCCTGAAGTTGAATCAATATCATTGGAGTTATGATGAAGAAGTTATCTCACTTTTAACCGAAGTGATTCCAGTTTGCCATGTTTGGAGATTTGGCAATTTATTCTTGATACTAATAAAACCAGAATGAATCACGATGAAAGAAGCTTGATTTGGACTCATTAATCAGTGTAGAATCACCCTGAAGTTGAATCAATATCATTGGAGTTATGATGAAGAAGTTATCTCACTTTTAACCGAAGTGATTCCAGTTTGCCCTGTTTGGAGATTTAGCAATTTCTTCTTGATACAATTAAAACCAGAATGAATCACGATGTAAGAAGCTTGATTTGGACTCATAAATCAGTGTTGAATCACCCTGAAGTTGACTCAAGATCATAGGAGTTATGATGAAGAAGTTATCCCACTTTTAACCGAAGTGATTCCAGTTTGCCCTGTTTGGAGATTTGGGAATTTATTCTTGATACTAATAAAACCATAATGAATCACGATGTAAGAAGCTTGATTTGGACTCACTAATCAGTGTAGAATCACCCTGAAGTTGAATCAATATCATTGGAGTCGTGATGAAGAAGTTATCCCACATTTAACCGAAGTGATTCCAGTTTGTCCTGTTTGGAGATTTGGCAATTTCTTCTTGATACTAATAAAACCAGAATGAATCACGATGTAAGAAGCTTGATTTGGACTCATAAATCAGTGTCGAATCACCCTGAAGTTCACTCAAGATCATAGGAGTTATGATGAAGAAGTTATCCCACTTTTAACCGAAGTGATTCCAGTTTGTCCTGTTTGGAGATTTGGGAATTTATTCTTGATACTAATAAAACCAGAATGAATCACGATGTAAGAAGCTTGATTTAGACTCATTAATCAGTGTAGAATCACCCTGAAGTTGAATCAATATTATTGGAGTCATGATGAAGAAGTTATCCCACTTTTAACCGAAGTGATTCCAGTTTGTCCTGTTTGGAGAGTTGGCAATTTATACTTGATACTAATAAAACCAGAATGAATCACGATGTAAGAATCTTGATTTGGACTCATAAATCAGTGTAGAATCTTGATTTGGACTCATAAATCAGTGTAGAATCATCCTGAAGTTGAATCAATATCATTGGACTTATGATGAAGAAGTTATCCCACTTTAACCGTAGTGATTCCAGTTTATCCTGTTTGGAGATTTGACAATTTCTTCTTGATACAAATAAAACCAGAATGAATCACGATGTAAGAAACTTCATTTGGACTCATAAATCAATTTAGAATCATCCTGAAGTTAAATCAATATCATTGGAGTTATGATTAAGTAGTTATCCCACTTTTAACCGAATTGATTCCAGTTTGCCGTGTTTGGAGATTTGGGAATTTATTCTTGATACTAATAAAACCAGAATGAATCACGATGTAATAAGCTTGATTTGGACTCACTAATCATTTTTTAATCACCCTGAAGTTGAATCAATATCATTGGAGTTATGATGAAGAAGTTATCCCACTTTTAACCGAAGTGATTCCAGTTTGTCCCGTTTGGAGATTTGGGAATTCATTCTTGACAGTAATAAAACCAGAATAAATCATGATGTAAGAAGCTTGATTTGGACTCATTAATCAGTGTAGAATCACCCTGAATTTGAAGCCAGATCATAGGAGTTATGATGAAGAAGTTATCCCACTTTTAACCGAAGTGATTCCAGTTTACCCTGTTTGGTGATTTGGCAATTTCTTCTTGATACAAATAAAACCAGAATGAATCACGATGTAAGAAGCTTGATTTGGACTCATAAATCAGTTTAGAATCACTTTTAATTTGGATCAAGATCATAGGAGTTATGATGAAGAAGTTATCCCACTTTTAACCGAAGTGACTCCAGTTTACCCTGTTTGGAGATTTCGCAATTTCTTCTTGATTCTAATCAAGCCAGAATCAATCAAGATGTAAGATGCTTGATTTGGACTCATAAATAAGTGTAGAATTATCCTGAAGGTGAATCAAGATCATTGGAGTTATGATGAAGAAGTTATCCCACTTTTAACCGAAGTGATTCCAGTTTGTCCCTGTTTGGAGATTTGGCAATTTCTTCTTGATACTAATAAAACCAGAATGAATCACGATGTAAGAAGCTTGATTTGGACTCATAAATCAGTGTAGAATCACCCTGAAGTTGAATCAAGATCATTGGAGTTATGATGAAGAAGTTATCCCACTTTTAACCGAAGTGATTCCAGTTTGTCCTGTTTGGAGATTTGGCAATTTCTTCTTGATACTAATAAAACCAGAATGAATCACGATGTAAGAAGCTTGATTTGGACTCATAAATCAGTGTCGAATCACCCTGAAGTTGACTCAAGATCATAGGAGTTATGAATGAAGAAGTTATCCCACTTTAACCGAAGTGATTCCAGTTTTGCCCTGGTTTGGAGATTTGGCAATTTCTTCTTGATACTAATAAAACCAGAATGAATCACGATGTAAGAGCTTGATTTGGACTCATAATCAGTGTAGAATCACCCTGAATTGACTCAAGATCATAGGAGTTATGATGAAGAAGTTTATCCCACTTTAACCGAAGTGATTCCAGTTTGTCCTGTTTGGAGATTTGGCAATTTCTTCTTGATACTAATAAAACCAGAATGAATCACGATGTAAGAAGCTTGATTTGACTCATAAATCAGTGTAGAATCACCCTGAAGTTGAATCAATATCATTGGAGTTATGATAGAAGAAGTTATCCCACTTTAACCGAAGTTGATTCCAGTTTGTCCTGTTTGGAGATTGGAAATTTATTCTTGATACTAATAAAAACCAGAATGAATCACGATGTAAGAAGCTTGATTTGGGACTCATAATACAGTGTAGAATCATCCTGAAGTGAATCAATATCATTGGAGTTGATGATGAAGAAGTTATCCCACTTTTAACCGAAGTGATTCAGTTTGCCCTGTTTGGAGATTTGGCAATTTCTTCTTGATACAATAAAACCAGAATGAATCACGAATGTAAGAAGCTTGATTTGGACTCATAAATCAGTGTCGAATCACCCTGAAGTTGACTCAAAGATCATTGGAGTATATGAAAAGTTATCCCACTTTTAACGCGAAGTTATTCCAGTTTGCCCTGTTTGGAGATTTGGCAATTTCTCTTGATACTAATAAAAACCAGAATGAATCACATGTAAGAGCTTGATTTGGATCATAAATCAGTGTAGAATCATCCTGAAGTTGAATCATCATTGGAGTTATGATGAAGAAGTTATCCCACTTTTAACCGAAGTGATTCTAGTTTACCCTGTTTGGAGATTTGGCAATTTCTTCTTGATACTAATAAAACCAGAATGAATCACGATGTAAGAAGCTTGATTTGGACTCATTAATCAGTGTAGAATCACCCTGAAGTTGAATCAAGATCATAGGAGTTATGATGAATAAGTTATCCCACTTTTAACCGAAGTGATTCCAGTTTACCCTGTTTGGAGATTTGGCAATTTCTTCTTGATACTAATAAAACCAGAATGAATCACGATGTAAGAAGCTTGATTTGGACTCATTAATCAGTGTAGAATCACCCTGAAGTTGAATCAAGATCATAGGAGTTATGATGAAGAAGTTATCCAACTTTTAACTGAAGTGATTCCAGTTTACCCTGTTTGGAGATTTGGCAATTTATTCTTGATTCTAATCAAACAAGAATGAATCAAGATGTAAAAATCTTGATTTGGACTCATAAATCAGTTTAGAATCACCCTCAAGTTCAATCAAGATCATAGGAGTTATGATGAAGAAGTTATCCCACTTTTAACCGAAGTGATTCCAGTTTACCCTGTTTCAAGATTTGGCAATTTCTTCTTGATTCTAATCAAACCAGAATGAATAACGATGTAAGAATAGTAATTTGGAGTCATAAATCAGTGGATCATGACCCTGAAGTTGAATCAATATCATAGGAGTTATGATGAAGAAGTTATCCCACTTTTAACCGAAGTGATTCCAGTTTACCCTGTTTGGAAATTTGGCAATTTCTATTTGATTCTAATCAAACCAGAATGAATCAAGATGTAAGAAGCTTGATTTGGACTCATCAATCAGTGTAGAATCACCCTGAAGTAGAATCAAGATCATAGGAGTTATGATGAAGAAGTTATCCCACTTTTAACCGAAGTGATTCCAGTTTACCTTTTTTGGAGATTTGACAATTGCTACTTGATTCTACTCAAACCTGAATGAATCAAGATGTAAGAAGCTTTATTTGGACTCATAAATCAGTGCAGAGTCATCCTGAAGTAGAATCAAGATCATAGGAGTTATGATGAAGAAGTTATCCCCCTTTTAACCGAAGTGATTCCAGTTTACCCTGTTTTGAGATTTGACAATTTCTTCTTGATACTAATAAAAACAGAATGAATCAAGATGTAAGAAGGTTGATTTCGACTAATAAATCAGTGCAGAATCATCCTGAAGTTGAATCAAGATCATAGGAGTTATGATGAAGAAGTTATGCCACTTTTAACCGAAGTGATTGCAGTTTACCTTGTTTGTATATTTGTCATTTTCTTCTTGATACTAATAAAACCAGAATGAATCACGACGTAAGAAACTTGATTTGGACTCATTAATCAGTGTAGAATCACCATGAACTTGAATCAAGATCATAGGAGTTATGATGAAGAAGTTATCCCACTTTTAACCGAAGTGATTCCAGTTTACCCTATTTCGAGATTTGGCAATTTCTTCTTGATTCTAATCAAAACAGAATGAATAACGATGTAAGAATATTAATGTGGATTCATAAATCAGTGTATCATGACCCTGAAGTGGAACCAATATCATAGGACTTATGATGAAGAAGTTATCCAACTTTTAACCGAAGTGATTCCAGTTTACCCTGTTTGGAGATTTGGTAATTTCTTCTTGATACTAATAAAACCAGAATGAATCACGATGTAAGAAGCTTGATTTGGACTCACTAATCAGTTTAGAATCACCCTGAAGTTGAATCAAGATCATAGGAGTTATGATGAAGAAGTTATCCAACTTTTAACCGAAGTGATTCCAGTTTACCCTGTTTGGAGATTTGGCAATTTCTTCGTGATTCTAATCAAACCAGAATGAATCAAGGTGTAAGAAGCTTGATTTGGACTCATAAATCAGTTTAGAATCACCCTAAAGTTGAATCAAGATCATAGGAGTTATGATGAAGAAGTTATCCCACTTTTAACCGAAGTGATTCCAGTTTACCCTTTTTGGAGATTTGGCAATTTCTACTTGATTCTAATCAAACCAGAATGAATCAAGATGTAAGAAGCTTGATTTGGACTCATAAATCAGTGCAGAGTCATCCTGAAGTTGAATCAAGATCATAGGAGTTATGATGAAGAAGTTATCCCACTTTTAACCGAACTGATTCCAGTTTATCCTTTTTGGAGATTTGGCAATTTCTTCTTGATACTAATAAAACCAGAATGAATCACGTTGTAAGAAGCTCAATTTGGACTCACTAATAACTGTAGAATCACCCTG
>CAJHQQ010005605.1:0-15560 GCA_905132885.1 Moricandia moricandioides
TCTTGATACAAATAAAACCAGAATGAATCACGATGTAAGAAGCTTGATTTGGACTCATAAATCAGTTTAGAATCATCCTGAAGTTGAATCAATATCATTGGACTTATGATGAAGAAGTTATCCCACTTTTAACCGAAGTGATTCCAGTTTGCCCTGTTTGGAGATTTGGGCAATTTCTTCTTGATACTAATAAAACCAGAATGAATCACGATGTAAGAAGCTTGATTTGGACTCATTAATCAGTGTAGAATCACCCTGAAGTTGAATCAATATCATTGGAGTTATGATGAAGAAGTTATCCCACTTTTAACCGAAGTGATTCCAGTTTGCCCTGTTTGGAGATTTGGCAATTTCTTCTTGATACTAATAAAACCAGAATGAATCACGATGTAAGAAGCTTGATTTGGACTCATAAATCAGTGTAGAATCACCCTGAAGTTGAATCAATATCATTGGAGTTATGATGAAGAAGTTATCCCACTTTTAACCGAAGTGATTCCAGTTTGCCCTGTTTGGAGATTTGGCAATTTCTTCTTGATACTAATAAAACCAGAATGAATCACGATGTAAGAAGCTTGATTTGGACTCATAAATCAGTGTAGAATCACCCTGAAGTTGAATCAATATCATTGGAGTTATGATGAAGAAGTTATCCCACTTTTAACCGAAGTGATTCCAGTTTGTCCTGTTTGGAGATTTGGCAATTTCTTCTTGATACTAAATAAAACCAGAATGAATCACGATGTAAGAAGATTGATTTGGACTCATAAATCAGTGTAGAATTACCCTGAAGTTGAATCAATATCATTGGAGTTATGATGAAGAAGTTATCCCACTTTTAACCGAAGTGATTCCAGTTTGCCCTGTTTGGAGATTTGGCAATTTCTTCTTGATACTAATAAAACCAGAATGAATCACGATGTAAGAAGCTTGATTTGGACTCATAAATCAGTGTAGAATCACCCTGAAGTTGAATCAATATCATTGGAGTTATGATGAAGAAGTTATCCCACTTTTAACCGAAGTGATTCCAGTTTGCCCTGTTTGGAGATTTGGCAATTTCTTCTTGATACTAATAAAACCAGAATGAATCACGATGTAAGAAGCTTGATTTGGACTCATAAATCAGTGTAGAATCACCCTGAAGTTGACTCAAGATCATAGGAGTTATGATGAAGAAGTTATCCCACTTTTAACCGAAGTGATTCCAGTTTGCCCTGTTTGGAGATTTGGCAATTTCTTCTTGATACTAATAAAACCAGAATGAATCACGATGTAAGAAGCTTGATTTGGACTCATAAATCAGTGTAGAATCACCCTGAAGTTGAATCAATATCATTGGAGTTATGATGAAGAAGTTATCCCACTTTTAACCGAAGTGATTCCAGTTTGCCCTGTTTGGAGATTTGGCAATTTCTTCTTGATACTAATAAAACCAGAATGAATCACGATGTAAGAAGCTTGATTTGGACTCATAAATCAGTGTAGAATCACCCTGAAGTTGAATCAATATCATTGGAGTTATGATGAAGAAGTTATCCCACTTTTAACCGAAGTGATTCCAGTTTGCCCTGTTTGGAGATTTGGCAATTTCTTCTTGATACTAATAAAACCAGAATGAATCACGATGTAAGAAGCTTGATTTGGACTCATAAATCAGTGTAGAATCATCCCTGAAGTTGAATCAATATCATTGGACTTATGATGAAGAAGTTATCCCACTTTTAACCGAAGTGATTCCAGTTTGCCCTGTTTGGAGATTTGGCAATTTCTTCTTGATACTAATAAAACCAGAATGAATCACGATGTAAGAAGCTTGATTTGGACTCATAAATCAGTGTAGAATCACCCTGAAGTTGAATCAATATCATTGGAGTTATGATGAAGAAGTTATCCCACTTTTAACCGAAGTGATTCCAGTTTGCCCTGTTTGGAGATTTGGGCAATTTATTCTTGATACTAATAAAACCAGAATGAATCACGATGTAAGAAGCTTGATTTGGACTCATAAATCAGTGTAGAATCACCCTGAAGTTGAATCAATATCATTGGAGTTATGATGAAGAAGTTATCCCACTTTTAACCGAAGTGATTCCAGTTTGCCCTGTTTGGAGATTTGGGCAATTTATTCTTGATACTAATAAAACCAGAATGAATCACGATGTAAGAAGCTTGATTTGGACTCATTAATCAGTGTAGAATCACCCTGAAGTTGAATCAATATCATTGGAGTTATGATGAAGAAGTTATCCCACTTTTAACCGAAGTGATTCCAGTTTGCCCTGTTTGGAGATTTGGCAATTTCTTCTTGATACTAATAAAACCAGAATGAATCACGATGTAAGAAGCTTGATTTGGACTCATAAATCAGTGTAGAATCACCCTGAAGTTGAATCAATATCATTGGAGTTATGATGAAGAAGTTATCCCACTTTTAACCGAAGTGATTCCAGTTTGCCCTGTTTGGAGATTTGGCAATTTCTTCTTGATACAAATAAAACCAGAATGAATCACGATGTAAGAAGCTTGATTTGGACTCATTAATCAGTGTAGAATCACCCTGAAGTTGAATCAATATCATTGGACTTTATGATGGAAGAAGTTATCCACTTTTAACCGAAGTGATTCCAGTTTGCCCTGTTTGGAGATTTGGGATTTATTCTTGATACTAATAAAACAAATGAATCACGATGTAAGAAGCTTGATTTGGACTCATTAATCAGTTGTAGAATCACCCTGAAGTGAATCAATATCATTGGAGTTATGATGAAGAAGTTATCCCACTTTTAACCGAAATGATTCCAGTTTGCCCTGTTTGGAGATTTGGCAATTTCTTCTTTGATACTAATAAACAGAATGAATCACGATGTAAGAAGCTTGATTTGGACTCATAATCAGTTAGAATCACCCTGAAGTTGAATCAATATCATTGGATTAATGATGAAAGAAGTTATCCCACTTTTAACCGAGTGATTCCAGTTACCCTGTTTGGAGATTTGGCAATTTCTTCTTGATACAAATAAACCAGAATGAATCACGATGTAAGAACTTGATCTGGACTCATAAATCAGTTTAGAATCACCCTGAAGTTGAATCAATATCATTGGAGTTATGATGAAGAAGTTATCCCACTTTTAACCGAAGTGATTCAGTTTGCCCTGTTTGGAGATTTGGGAATTTATTCTTGATACTAATAAAACAGAATGAATCACGATGTAAGAAGCTTGATTTGGACTCATAATTCCAGTGTAGAATCACCCTGAAGTTGAATCAATATCATTGGAGTTATGATGAAGAAGTTATCCCACTTTTAACCGAAGTGATTCCCAGTTTTGGTCCCTGTTTGGAGATTTGGGAATTTATTCTTGATACTAATAAAACCAGAATGAATCACGATGGTAAGAAGCTTGATTTTGGACTCATTAATCAGTGTAGAATCACCCTGAAGTTGAATCAATATCATTGGAGTTATGATGAAGAAGTTATCCCAACTTTTAACCGAAGTGATTCCAGTTTGCCCTGTTTGGAGATTTGGCAATTTCTTCTTGATACTAAATAAAACCAGAATGAATCACGATGTAAGAAGCTTGATTTGGACTCATAAATCAGTTTAGAATCATCCTGAAGTTGAATCAATATCATTGGACTTATGATGAAGAAGTTATCCCACTTTTAACCGAAGTGATTCCAGTTTGCCCTGTTTGGAGATTTGGGCAATTTATTCTTGATACTAATAAAACCAGAATGAATCACGATGTAAGAAGCTTGATTTGGACTCATTAATCAGTGTAGAATCACCCTGAAGTTGAATCAATATCATTGGAGTTATGATGAAGAAGTTATCCCACTTTTAACCGAAGTGATTCCAGTTTGCCCTGTTTGGAGATTTGGGAATTTCTTCTTGATACTAATAAAACCAGAATGAATCACGATGTAAGAAGCTTGATTTGGACTCATTAATCAGTGTAGAATCACCATGAAGTTGAATCAATATCATTGGATTATGTGAAGAAGTTATCCCACTTTTAACCGAAGTGATTCCAGTTTGTCCTGTTGGAGATTTGGGCAATTTCTTCTTGATAAAATAAAACCAGAATGAATCACGATAAAGAACTTGATCTGGACTCATAAATCAGTTTAGAATCATCCTGAGGTTAATCATATCATTGGAGTTATGATGAAGAAGTTTATCCCACTTTTAACCGAAGTGATTCCAGTTTGTCCTGTTTGGAGATTTTGGCAATTTCTTCTTGATACAAATAAAACCAGAATGAATCACGATGAAAGAAACTTGATCTGGACTCATAAAATTCAGTTTAGAATCATCCTGAAGGTTAATCAATATCATTGGAGTTATGATGAAGAAGTTATCCCACTTTTAACAGAAGTGATTCCAGTTTGTCCTGTTTGGAGATTTGAGAATTTATTCTTGATACTAATAAAACCAGAATGAATCACGATGTATGAAGCTTGATTTGGACTCATTAATAAGTGTAGAATCCACCCTGAATGTTGAATCAATATTATCCCAATTTTAACCGAAGTGATTCCAGTTTGCCCTGTTGGAGATTTTGCAATTTCTTCTTGATACAAATAAAACCAGAATGAATCATGATGTAAGAAGCTTGATTTTGGACTCATAAATCAGTGTAGAATCATCCTGAAGTTGAATCAATAATCATTGGATTATGATGAAGAAGTTATCCCACTTTTAACCAAAGTGGACTCCAGTTTGCCCTGTTGGAGATTTGGGAATTTATTCTTGATACTAATAAAACCAAAAAGAATCACGATGTAAGAAGCTGATTTGGACTCATTAATCAGTGTAGAATCACCCTCTGAAGTTGAATCAATATCATTGGAGTTATGATGAAGAAGTTATCCCACTTTTAACCGAAGTGATTCCAGTTTGCCCTGTTTGGAGATTTTGGCAGATTTCTATTGATACTAATAAAACCATAATGAATCACGATGTAAGAAGCTTGATTTGGACTCATAAATCAGTGTCGAATAACCCTGAAGTTGAATCAATATCATTGGAGTTTATGATGAAGAAGTTATCCCACTTTTAACCGTAAGTGATTCCAGTTTACCCTGTTTGGAGATTTGGCAATTTCTTCTTGATACTAATAAAACCAGAATGAATCACGATGTAAGAAGCTTGATTTGGACCCATAATCAAGTGTCAAATACCCTGAAGTTGAATCATTATCATTGGACTTATGATGAAGAAGTTATCCCACTTTTAACCGAAGTGATTCCAGTTTGTCCTGTTTGGAGATTTAGGAATTTATTCTTGATACTAATAAACCCAGAATGAAACACGATGTAAGAAGCTTGATTTGGACTCATTAATCAGTGTAGAATCACCCTGAAGTTGAATCAATATCATTGGAGTTATGATGAAGAAGTTATCCCCACTTTTAACCAAAATGATTCCAGTTTGCGCCTGTTTGGAGATTTGGCAATTTTCTTCTTGGTTTACTAATAAAACCAGAAGTGAATCACGATGTAAGAAGCTTGATATGGACTCATAAATCAGTGTCGAATTACCCTGAAGTTGACTCAAGATCATAGGACTTATGATGAAGAAGTTATCCCAATTTTAACCGAAAGTGATTCCAGTTTGCCCTGTTTGGAGATTTGGCAATTTCTTCTTGATACAAATAAAACAAGAATGAATCACGATGTAAGAAGCTTGATTTGGGACTCATAAATTAGTGTAGAATCATCCTGAAGTTGAATAAATATCATTGGACTTATGATGAGAAGTTATCCCACTTTTAACCGTAGTGATTCCAGTTTACCCTGTTTGGAGATTTGACAATTTCTTCTTGGATACAAAAAAACCAGAATGGATGAAGATGTAAGAAACTTTATCTGGACTCATAAATCAGTTTAGAATCATCCTGAAGTTAAATCAATATCATTGGACTTATGATGAAGAAGTTATCCCACTTTTAACCGAAGTGATTCCAGTTTGTCCTGTTTGGAGATTTGGGAATGTATTCTTGATACTAATAAAATCAGAATGAATCACGATGTAAGAAGCTTGATTTGGACTCATAAATTAGTGTAGAATCATCCTGAAGTTGAATCAATATCATTGGACTTATGATGAAGAAGTTATCCCACTTTTAACCGTAGTGATTCCAGTTTATCATGTTTGGAGATTTGACAATTTCTTCTTAATACAAATATAACCAGAATGAATCACGATGTAAGAAACTTGATCTGGACTCATAAATCAGTTTAGAAGCATCCTGAAGTTGAATCAATATCATTGGACTTATGATGAAGAAGTTATCCCACTTTTAACCGAAGTGATTCTAGTTTGCCCTGTTTGGAGATTTGGGAATTTATTCTTGATACTAATAAAACCAGAATGAATCACGATGTAAGAAGCTTGATTTGGACTCATTAATCAGTTTAGAATCACTCTGAAGTTGAATCAATATCATTGGAGTAATGATGAAGAAGTTATCCCACTTTTAACCGAAGTGATTCCAGTTTGCCCTGTTTGGAGATTTGGGAATTTATTTTTGATACTAATAAAACCAGAATGAATCAAGATGTAAGAAGCTTGATTTGGACTCATTATTCAGCTTAGAATCACCCTGAAGTTGAATCAATATCATTGGAGTTATGATGAAGAAGTTATCCCACTTTTAACCGAAGTGATTCCAGTTTGTCCTGTTTGGAGATTTGGCAATTTCTTCTTGATACAAATAAAACCAGAATGAATCACGATGAAAGAAACTTGATTCTGGACTCATAAATCAGTTTAGAATCATCCTGAAGGTTAATCAATATCATTGGAGTTATGATGAAGAAGTTATCCGACTTTTAACCGAAGTGATTCCAGTTTGTCCTGTTTGGAGATTTGGCAATTTCTTCTTGATACAAATAAAACCAGAATGAATCACGATGAAAGAAACTTGATCTGGACTCATAAATCAGTTTAGAATCATCCTGAAGGTTAATCAATATCATTGGAGTTATGATGAAGAAGTTATCCCACTTTTAACAGAAGTGATTCCAGTTTGTCCTGTTTGGAGATTTGAGAATTTCTTCTTGATACAAATAAAACCAGAATGAATCACGATGTAGGAAGATTGATTTGGACTCATAAATCAGTGTAGAATCATCCTGAAGTTGAATCAATATTCATTGGAGTTATGATGAAGAAGTTATCCCACTTTTAACCAAAGTGACTCCAGTTTGCCCTGTTTGGAGATTTGGGAATTTATTCTTGATACTAATAAAACCAAAATGAATCACGATGTAAGAAGCTTGATTTAGACTCATTAATCAGTGTAGAATCACCCTGAAGTTGAATCAATATCATTGGAGTTATGATGAAGAAGTTATCCCACTTTTAACCGAAGTGATTCCAGTTTGCCCTGTTTGGAGATTTGGCAATTTCTTCTTGATACTAATAAAACCATAATGAATCACGATGTAAGAAGCTTGATTTGGACTCATAAATCAGTGTCGAATAACCCTGAAGTTGAATCAATATCATTGGAGTTATGATGAAGAAGTTATCCCACTTTTAACCGTAGTGATTCCAGTTTATCCTGTTTGGAGATTTGGCAATTTCTTCTTGATACTAATAAAACCAGAATGAATCACGATGTAAGAAGCTTGATTTGGACCCCATACATCAGTGTCAAATAACCCTGAAGTTGAATCATTATCATTGGACTTATGATGAAGAAGTTATCCCACTTTTAACCGAAGTGATTCCAGTTTGTCCTGTTTGGAGATTTAGGAATTTATTCTTGATACTAATAAACCCAGAATGAATCACGATGTAAGAAGCTTGATTTGGACTCATTAATCAGTGTAGAATCACCCTGAAGTTGAATCAATATCATTGGAGTTATGATGAAGAAGTTATCCCACTTTTAACCAAAATGATTCCAGTTTGCCCTGTTGGAGATTTGGCAATTTCTTCTTGTTACTAATAAAACCAGAATGAATCACGATGTAAGAAGCTTGATATGGACTCATAAATCAGTGTCGAATCACCCTGAAGTTGACTCAAGATCATAGGACTTATGATGAAGAAGTTATCCCAATTTTAACCGAAGTGATTCCAGTTTGCCCTGTTTGGAGATTTGGCAATTTCTTCTTGATACAAATAAAACAAGAATGAATCACGGTGTAAGAAGCTTGATTTGGACTCATAAATTAGTGTAGAATCATCCTGAAGTTGAATAAATATCATTGGACTTATGATGAAGAAGTTATCCCCACTTTTAACCGTAGTGATTCCAGTTTACCCTGTTTGGAGATTTGGCAATTTCTTCTTGATACAAAAAAAACCAGAATGGATGAAGATGTAAGAAACTTTATCTGGACTCATAAATCAGTTTAGAATCATCCTGAAGTTAAATCAATATCATTGGACTTATGATGAAGAAGTTATCCCACTTTTAACCGAAGTGATTCCAGTTTGTCCTGTTTGGAGATTTGGGAATGTATTCTTGATACTAATAAAATCAGAATGAATCACGATGTAAGAAGCTTGATTTGGACTCATCAATTAGTGTAGAATCATCCTGAAGTTGAATCAATATCATTGGACTTATGATGAAGAAGTTATCCCATTTTTAACCGTAGTGATTCCAGTTTATCCTGTTTGGAGATTTGGCAATTTCTTCTTAATACAAATAAAACCAGAATGAATCACAATTTAAGAACCTTGATCTGGACTCATAAATCAATTTAGAATCATCCTGAAGTTGAATCAATATCATTGGACTTATGATGAAGAAGTTATCCCACTTTTAACCGAAGTGATTCCAGTTTGCCCTGTTTGGAGATTTGAGAATTTATTCTTGATACTAATAAAACAAGAATGAATCACGTAGAAGCTTGATTTGGACTCATTAATCAGTTTAGAATCACCCTGAAGTTGAATCAATATCATTGGAGTTATGATGAAGAAGTTATCCCACTTTTAACCGAAGTGATTCCAGTTTACCCTGTTTGGAGATTTGGCAATTTCTTCTTGATACAAATAAAACCAGAATGAATCACGATGTAAGAAACTTGATCTAGACTCATAATCAGTTTATAATCATCCTGAAGTTGAATCAATATCATTGGACTTATGATGAAGAAGTTATCCCACTTTTAACCGAAGTGAATCAATATCATTTGGAGATTTGGGAACTTATTCTTGATACTAATAAAAACAGAATGAATCACGATGTAAGAATCTTGATTTGGACTCTTTAATCAGTGTAGAATCACTCTGAAGTTGAATCAATATCATTGGAGTAATGATGAAGAAGTTATCTCACTTTTAACCGAAGTGATTCCAGTTTGCCCTGTTTGGAGATTTGGGAATTTATTCTTGATACTAATAAAACCAGAATGAATCACGATGTAAGAAGCTTGATTTGGACTCATTAATCAGCTTAGAATCACCCTGAAGTTGAATCAATATCATTGGAGTTATGATGAAGAAGTTATCCCACTTTTAACCGAAGTGATTCCAGTTTGTCCTGTTTGGAGATTTGGCAATTTCTTCTTGATACAAATAAAACCAGAATGAATCATGATGAAAGAAACTTGATCTGGACTCATAAATCAGTTTAGAATCATCCTGAAGTTTAATCAATATCATTGGAGTTTATGATGAAGAAGTTATCCCACTTTTAACCGAAGTGATTCCAGTTTGCCCTGTTTGGAGATTTGGCAATTTCTTCTTGATACTAATAAAACCAGAATGAATCACGAAGTAAGAAGCTTGGTTTGGACTCATTAATCAGTGTAGAATCACCTTGAAGTTGAATCAATATCATTGGAGTTATGATGAAGAAGTTATCCCACTTTTAACCGAAATTATTCCAGTTTGCCTGTTTGGAGATTTGGGAATTTCTTCTTGATACTAATAAAACCAGAATGAATCACGATGTAAGAAGCTTGATATGGACTCATAAATCAGTGTCGAATCACCCTGAAGTTGACTCAAGATCATAGGAGTTATGATGAAGAAGTTATCCCAATTTTAACCGAAGTGATTCCAGTTTGCCTGTTTGGAGATTTGGCAATTTCTTCTTGATACTAATAAAACCAGAATGAATCACGATGTAAGAAGCTTGATCTGGACTCATTAATCAGTGCAGAGTCACCCTGAAGTCGAATCAATATCATTGGAGTTATGATGAAAAAGTTATCCCACTTTTAACCGTAGTGATTCCAGTTAACCCTGTTTGGAGATTTGGCAATTTCTTCTTGATACTAATAAAACCAGAATGAATCACAATGTAAGAAGCTTGATTTGGACTCATAATCAGTTTAGAATCACCCTGAATTTGAATCAATATCATTGGAGTTATGATAAAGAGCATCCTAGGGACGCATCAAGTGGTATCAGAGCAACTTTGGTTGGGAAGTACTCGCTTTCTCTCTTTGTTTTCTTGTTTCTTGTTTGATTGTTGCATCCGTGACTCATCTTTATCACCTTGAATAAGCAGTAGAACTGATTTGTTTAAGGCTGCTCGTGTGCATAAGAGATTAGACAAGGAATTTTAAGACTTTCCTTTTTGGTTTTTTTCGGAAGCCCTAGAGAGAGAGTAACCCTAGCCGCATGCATCTTCTTTGTCGATCACTTTGTTCTTGTGTTTAACTTGTTTATCACCTTGAACACGAGTAAAATAAGCTTGTTAGGTTGCTAGGAAACCTTAGGAGAGTTTAGGAAAAGGTTTAGAAGCTTTTCCATTTTGCTTGAATCGATTTCCTTTTCTTAGCCGATTTCCTTTTCACTTTTGTCTTGCATTGTAAGCTTGTTTTCTTTTCCTTTTTGCTTGTTTTCTTTTTCCTTTTTGCTTGTCTTCTTCCCTAGAAACCTTTTACTGGTTGTCTTGTTTGTCTTTGGGCAGGAACAATGGTGTCCGAGTCTGAGGAAGAGGCTGAACTCGTCAGGAGAAACAAACTCCTCATGGAAGCTATGACCGAGCAACTTAACCAAAGTATGGTGGCAACCATGACCGAGATGATGAGGACCAACCTCAATGACATCAGGAGAGAGCTTAGAGAAGACATTAGGAGAGCCACTAGTCACTTGCCAAACCAAGAGACTAGGAGAGAAGAGAGACCACAAGCAACTCGCCAAACAACTCGCCAAGAACATGATGGTTATGAGGAGACTGATGAAGAGTATGATCACCTCAGCTCATCCTCAAGAAGACCTAGGCGTGTCCAAGAGAGAAGAGTGAACCAAGGAGATGATCTTGCCGGTTTGAAGATGATGCGTCCCTAGGATGCTCTTTGGTTGATGGGAATGGATAGATCCTTGCAAGAACGAATCAAAGACTCAAGTTCTTCAAGGCGTGTGGATTGAATGGTGACACAAGAGGGATGAATGATCTCTTGATACTCCTAGATGAATGATTTGGATATGACACACCAAACTAAACACCCTTAGACTCTGGATATGACACACCAGAACTCGGCACACTTCTTTTAGAGAGAGAGAGAGCCGTCAAAGATGAATAATACTTGTATTGAAAAGGTTGGATGGTTACAAAAGGGTGTAGAGAACCCTTTAAATAAGAAAACCAGAGACAACTCCTCTAGGGTTTCAACATGAATCAAAAAAAGGAAAGAACTAAAACTATAGTCTATAAGTTTAAAATGAAATAAAATGCAACTACTATTAGTCTTGGACCGAGAATAGCACTTAGGTGATTTGTAGACAAGTTGTGGCCTCGTTAAAAACCTTCCTCCTGGAAAACCTCGTGGGACAAAACCAAAAGCAAGGAAAAGAGCACGCACCCCATGTCTTGCCTAGACACTAACTCAGTTTGGTGTAGAGATGGCTTGAATGGTGATCAAGACATCTCGGATCAAACCTTGTCCAAGACCTTCTTGTTGTGGATGTGAAGTGAGTAATCCAACAACATTCTCCTTTAGCTTCTTGACTCTGGAACGAGTCATGGGACCTTCAGGAATGGCTAGAGCATCCTCACCAAGTGGTTGATGCATTGTGGCTTCATGTGGCTCATCTAGACTCTCCTTGTCCTCCTTAGTGATCCGGTCCATGATCACATCATCCCCTCCCTCTTGAAAAGGATTTGTCCTCAAATCAGGTCCATCTACAACAAAAGGAGCCAAGTCAGTGACATTGAAGCTATTTGATACATCATACTTACCTTGGAGATCAAGCTTGTAGGCATTGTCATTGATCTTGTGGATGATCTCAAAGGGTCCATCAACCCTTGGCATCAGTTTGGACTTCCTCTCGTTGGGGAACCTATCCTTCCTCAGGTGCAACCAAACTTGGTCACCAACTTCAAAGGTCCTCACACGTCTCCCCTTGTTTGCTTGCTTCTCATAAAGCTTGGTCTTCTGCTCAATGTTTTGTCTAGCCTTCTCATGAATCTGTTGAACCAACTCGGCTTTCTTCTTGCCATCTAGACTTATCCTTTCACACTCAGGTAAAGGCATTAGATCCAAAGGAGAGGTGGGATTGAACCCATAAACAATTTCAAACGGTGAATACTTAGAAGCAGAATGCATAGCATATTGTATGCAAATTCACAATGTGGTAAGTATTCTTCCCATGTTCTTAAGTTCTTTCTAATGAATGCACGCAGGAGTGTTCCTAATGTCCTATTAACTACCTCAGTTTGCCATCAGTTTGTGGATGACATGTAGTAGAGACAATAGCTTAGTGCCTAACTTAGACCAAAAGTGTCTTCCAAAAGTAGCTAAGAAACTTAGTGTCCCTATCAGAAATATGGTTCTAGGCATGCCATGCAAACGTTACAACCTCCTTAAAGAACAAGTTAGCTACATGTAATGCATCATCAGTCTTGTGACATGCTATGAAATGTGTTGAACTGAATAAGTAATGAGGATACAAAGATTGGAGAAGGCTTAAGGAACAAAATGGAGTGTGTCCGTACAAGGCCGTACAAGGCCGTACAAGGCCGTACAAGGCCGTACAACCAGGCCGTACACCTTGGTTACCAAAAGGTGAAATGGATCGACCAAAGGTGAAAGGAGAAAGTTAACCTTGCCGGGCACGCTTACCTCTTGTCTAGGATCAACGAACCTTATGGATAAGGAGAGCTCGTCCCTTGACAGACTGGCACAGCTGGAAAGGAGAGCATCTGGTCAAGATGCCAAAGGCATCAAGCATGTGAAGCCTCTCGTCCACAAGATTCAAACGGGACGCTCCTCCAGCCTTGACTTCACATGATCCCGTTGAAACCTTATCCTGTATCCGTTGCATTAAGCTTTATCCTTCTCTATATATTTGTAACACTTCCTCATTCATTAATCAAGCAAGTATTTTCGAGTCTCTCTCGGTTCTTATTCTCTCTAAGTGTTCTTGAGCTCCCAAATGGGTTCTTGAACAAATCGGCTCCTATTCTCTTACTTTCTCTCTTAATCTCTTCTAATCTCTTCAATCTACTCTATTCTACCTTTGCATACTCAGATTCTACTCATTCTTTCATGGTATCAGAGCCAGGTTCTCTTGAATCTGGGTTGCTACGTTGAAGACTCAAGAACACTTTGAAGACTCAAGATGGAGAACACCAAGACTACTATCATTCCGGTTACTTTGAAAGGGGGGAACTATCTCCTCTGGTCGAGGGTGGTGAAGACTGCCGTGGGGAGTAAGGGCTTGTGGAACCACATCCTTGAAGATGAAGCTCCCAGGATCATTACTCATGAAGGTGACAAGGAGATTGTCACGTGTGATGAAGAGAAGTGGATGCAAGAGGATATGCTTGTGATATCCATTCTCCAAAGCTCACTGGATCCATCGATTTTGGAGGCCTATAGCTACTGTGAGAAGGCTAAAGATCTATGGGAAACACTTCAAAAGGTGTATGGAAACATCTCAAACCTTACCAGGGTGTTTGAGATCAAGAGAGCTATCAACAACTTAGCTCAGGAGGATATGGAGTTCACTAAACACTTGGGAAAGTTTAGAGCTTTATGGTCTGAGCTTGAAATGCTAAGGCCTAGCACAACTGATCCGGATGAGCTGAATGAGAGACGTGAGCAGGATAAGGTCTTTGGCTTACTCCTGACTCTCAACTCAAGCTACAATGATCTCATTAAGCACATCCTAAGATCAGAGAAGCTCCCATCTCTAGAAGAAGTGTGCTCGCAAATCCAGAAGGAACAAGGGTCATTGGGACTCTTTGGAGGAAAGGGAGAGCTTACCTTGGCTAATCAAGCTGAAGGACCACAGGCCAACAAGGTGAACAAGTATGAGGAAAGGAGGTTCAATGGAAACTGTGATCATTGCAAGAGACAAGGTCACAAGAAGCACCAGTGCTGGATCCTTCACCCACATCTCAAGCCAAACAAGTTTCTTAAGGATAGAGAGGCAAGGGCAAACGTGAGTTATGGAGGAGGTGATCAGCATGGGATAAGTGGAGCTGGTCCATCAAACCGAGCACAAGAGAATGAAGGACGTGAAGGGGGTGAGAACAAGGCATTGGTGACTTACACTTCTCAACCAACCAACCGTCCAAATGAGCATGAGTTCATCCGGAGATCAGAAATGGATGCTCTCATCAAGATGCTCAAAGACAATGGTAACAACTTGGGTAACCTCAGGGGGTATTCTTTTGGTACTTTTAAAGTTACTAGTCCTTATGATCAAACTGATGCATATACTCAATCTAGGAATGCTGGTCTATCTCTTAGTGCTTGTAGCATGTCTAAACCATTGATAGTTGATTCAGGTGCATCTCATCACATGATTAGTGATACTAGTCTTATTAAAGATATAGAGCCTGCTCATGGACATGTTATGATTGCTAATGGTGATAGGATTCCAATAAGGGGTATAGGCAAATTGAAACTGTTTGATAAGGAATCTAGAGCTTTTTACATGCCTGAATTTACATCAAACTTGTTATCAGTTAAGAAGTGCACTAATGATCTAAAATGTAGAGTTATCTTCAGTCCTAATGATGTGAAGTTTCAGGATATTGAGAGCAGCCGTGTGATTGGGAAAGGAGTTACACAAGGAGATCTTTACTTACTTGAAGAGCTTACTTCTTTACCTAATTGTTCCTTTACTTCTGTTTCTGCTTCTGCTTTAAATAAGAATGCTTTGTGGCATGCTAGACTAGGACATCCTCATGTTAGAGCTTTAAACTTAATGGTTCCAGGTGTTGTCTTTGAAAATAATGATTGTGAAGCTTGTATTTTAGGCAAGCATTGTAAGACTGTTTTCCAAAAGTCCACTACTATCTATGATCACTGCTTTGATTTAATACATTCAGATGTTTGGACTGCTCCTTGCTTGTCTAGGGAAAACCATAAGTACTTTGTCACTTTCATAGATGAAAAATCGAAATACACCTGGATAACCTTGATTCCATCTAAAGATAGGGTGCTTGATGCATTTAGAAACTTTCAGGCTTATGTGACTAACCATTTTAATGCAAAGCTTAAGATTTTTAGATCAGATAATGGTGGAGAGTACACAAGTCAAGCCTTCAAGCAGCACCTATCTCAGCATGGAATTCTTCATCAAACAAGTTGTCCCTACACCCCTCAACAGAATGGAG
>CAJHQQ010005606.1:0-15538 GCA_905132885.1 Moricandia moricandioides
GGTTTGAATAGAATCATGAAGAAATTGTCAAATCTCCAAACAGGGTAAACTGGAATCACTTCGGTTAAAAGTGGAATAACATCTTCATCATAACTCCTATGATATTGATTCAACTTCAGGATGATTATCCACTGATTTATGAGTCCAAATAAAGCTTCTTACATCTTGATTCATTCTGGTTTGATTAGAATCAAGAAGATACTGCCAAATCTCCAAACAGGGTAAACTAGAGACTTCGGATAAAAGTGGGTTAACTTCTTCATCATAACTCCTATGATCTTTATTCAACTTCAGGGTGATTTTAATCTGATTTATGAGTCCAAATCAAGATTCTTACATCGTGATTCATTCTGGTTTTATTTGTATCAAGAAGAAATTGCCAATTCTCCAAACAGGATAAACTGGAATCACTTCGGTTGAAAGTGGGATAACTTCTTCATCATAACTCCTATGATCTTGATTCAACTCCAGGGTGATTTTACACTGATTAATGAGTCCAAATCAAGCTTCTTACATCGTGATTCATTCTGGTTTTATTGGTATCAAGAATATATTGCCAAATCTCCAAACAGGGTAAACTGGGATCACTTTGGTTAAAAGTGGAATAACATCTTCATCATAACTCCTATGATATTGATTAAACTTCAGGGTGATTATCCACTGATTTATGAGTCCAAATCAAGCTTCTTACATCTTGATTCATTCTGGTTTGATTAGAATCAAGAAGAAATTGCCAAATCTCCAAAGAGGGTAAACTGGAGTCACTTTGGTTAAAAGTGGGATAACTTCTTCATCATAACTCCTATGATCTTGATTCAAATTCAGGGTAATTCTAAACTGATTTATGAGTCCAACCAAGCTTCTTACATCGTGATTCATTTTGGTTTTATTTATATCAAGAAGAAATTGCCAAATCTCCAAACAGGGTAAACTGGAATCACTTCGTTTAAAAGTGGGATAACTTCTTCATCATAGCTCTTATGATATTGATTCAACTTCAGGATGATTCTATACTGATTTATGAGTCCAAATCAAGCTTCTTACATCTTGATTCATTCTGGTTTGATTAGAATCAAGAAGAAATTGCCAAATCTCCAAAAAGGGTAAACTGGAATCACTTCGGTTAAAAGTGGAATAACATCTTCATTATAACTCCTATGATATTGATTCAACTTCAGGATGATTATCCACTGATTTATGAGTCCAAATAAAGCTTCTTACATCTTGATTCATTCTGGTTTGATTAGAATCAAGAAGATACTGCCAAATCTCCAAACAGGGTAAACTAGAGTCACTTCGGATAAAAGTGGGTTAACTTCTTCATCATAACTCCTATGATCTTGATTCAACTTCAGGGTGATTCTAATCTGATTTATGAGTCCAAATCAAGATTCTTACATCGTGATTCATTCTGGTTTTATTTGTATCAAGAAGAAATTGCCAATTCTCCAAACAGGATAAACTGGAATCACTTCGGTTAAAAGTGGGATAACTTCTTCATCATAAGTCCAATGATATGATTAAACTTCAGGATGATTCTACACTGATTTATGAGTCCAAATCAAGATTCTTACATCTTGATTTATTCTGGTTTGATTATAATCATGAAGAAATTTGCCAAAATCTCTAAACAGGGTAAACTGGAATCACTTCGGTTAAAAGTGGAATAACATCTTCATCATAACTCCCTATGATATTCATTCAACTTCAGGGTAATTATCCACTGATTACGAGTCCAAATAAAGCTTCTTACATCTTGATTCATTCTGGTTTGATTAGAATCAAGAAGAAATAGCCAAATCTCCAAACAGGGCAAACTGGAATCACTTCGGTTAAAAGTGGGATAACTTCTTCATCATAACTCCAATGATATTGATTCAACTTCAGGGTGATTATCCACTGATTTATGAGTCAAATAAAGCTTCTTTCATCTTGATTCATTCTGGTTTGATTAGAATAAAGAAGAAATTGCCAACTCTCCAAAACAGGTATACTGGAATCACTTCGGTTTAAAGTGGGTTAACTTCTTCATCATAACTCCTATGATCTTGATTCAACTTCAGGGTGATTCTAAACTGATTTATGAGTCCAACTCAAGATTCTTACATCTTGATTCATTCTGGTTCTATTTGTATCATGAAGAAATTGCCAATTCTCCAAACAGGGTAAACTGGAATCATTTCGGTTAAAAGTGGGGGTAACTTCTTCATCATAACTCCTATGATCTTGATTCAACTCCAGGGTGATTCTACACTGATTAATGAGTCCAAATAAAGCTTCTTACTCGTGATTCATTCTGCTTTTATAGTATCAAGAATATATTGCCAAATCTCCAAACATGGTAAATTGGGATCAGATCGGTTAAAAGTGGGATAACTTCTTCATCATAAGTCCAATGATATTGATTCAAATTCAGGATGATTCTACACTGATTTATGATTCTAAATCAATATTCTTACATCTTGATTCATTCTGTTTTGATTAGAATCAAGAAGAAATTCCCAAATCTCCAACAGGGTAAATTGGAATCAGTTCGGTTAAAAGTGGAATACATCTCATCATAACTCCCTATGATATTGATTCAACTTCAGGGTGATTATCCACTGATTATGAGTCCAAATATAGCTTCTTACATCATTGATTCATTCGGGTTTGATTAGAATCAAGAAGAAATTGCCAATCTCCAAACAGGGTATACTGGAGTCACTTCGGTTAAAAGTGGGATAACTTCTTCATCATAACTCCTATGATCTTGATTCAACTTCAGGTGATTCTACACATATTTTATGAGTCCAAATCAAGATTCTTACATGTGATTCATTGTTGGTTTTATTAGTATCAAGAAATTGCCAACTTCTCCCAATAGGGCAAATTGGAATCACTTCGGTTAAAAGTGGGATACATTCTTCATCATAACTCCAATGATATTGATTTAACTTCAGAGTGATTATCCACTGGTTTATGAGTCCAAATAAGGCTTCTTACATCTTGATTCATTCTGGTTTGATTAGAATCAAGAAGAAATTGTCAAATCTTCAAACAGGGTAAACTGAAGTCACTTCGGTTAAAAGTGGGATAGCTTCTTCATCATAACTCCTATGATCTTGATTCAACTTCAGGGTGATTCTAATATGATTTATGAGTCCAAATCAAGATTCTTACATCGTGATTCATTCTGGTTTTATTTGTATCAAGAAGAAATTGCCAATTCTCCAAACAGGGTAAACTGGAATCACTTCGGTTAAAAGTGGGATAACTTCTTCATCATAACTCTTATGATCTTGATTAAACTCCAGGGTGATTCTACACTGATTAATGAGTCCAAATCAAGCTTCTTACATCGTGATTCATTCTGGTTTTATTGGTATCAAGAATAAAAGTGAGATAACTTCTTCATCATAAGTCCAATGATATTTATTCAAATTCAGGATGATTGTACACTGATTTATGAGTCTAAATCAATATTCTTACATCTTTATTCATTCTGGTTTGATTAGAATCAAAAATAAATTCCCAAATCTCCAAACAGGGAAAACTGGAATCACTTCGGTTAAAAGTGGAATAACATCTTCATCATAACTCCTATGATATTGATTAAAATTCATGGTGAATTATCCACTGATTTATGAGTCCAAATCAAGCTTCTTACATTCTTGATTCATTCTGGTTTGATTAGATCAAAGAAGAATATGTCCAAATCTCCAAGAGGGTAAACTGGAGGTCCACCTTTCGGTTAAAAGTGGGATAACTTCTTCAGTCATAACTCCTATGATCTTGATTCAAATTCAGGGTAATTCTAAAACTGATGTTATCGAGGTCCAACCAAGCTTCTTACCATCGTGATTCATTTTGGTTTATTTGCTTCAAGAACGAAATTGCCAAACCTCTGCCAGAACAGGGTAAACTGGAATCCAAGAATAAATAGACAAATCCCAAATAGGGCAACTAGAACACTTCGGTTAAAAAAGTGGCGATAACTTCCTTCATCCATAAAGTCCAATGATGAATTGATTCAACTTCAGGATGATTATACACTGATTTATGAGTCCAAAATCAAGATTCTTACATCTTGATTTATTCTGGTTTGATTAGAATCATGAAGAAATTGCCAAATCTCCAAACTGGGTAAACTGGAATCACTTCGGGTAAAAGTGGAATAACATCTTCATCATAACTCCTATGATATTGATTCAACTTCAGGATGATTATCCACTGATTTTATGAGTCCAATTAAAGCTTCTTACATCTTGATTCATTCTGGTTTGATTAGAAATCCAGAAAGATACTGCCAAATCTCCAAACAGGGTAAACTAGAGTCACTTCGGATAAAAGTGGGTTAACTTCTTCATCATAACTCCTATGAATCTTGATTAACTTCAGGGTGATTCTAAACTGATTTATGAGTCCAAATCAAGATTCCTTACATCGTGATTCATTCTGGTTATATTTGTATCAAGAAGAAATTATCAATTCTCCAAACAGGGTAAATTGGAATCATTTCGGTTAAAAGTGGGATAACTTCTTCATCATAACTCCTATGATCTTGATTCAACTCCATGGTGTTTCTACACTGATTAATGAGTCCAAATCAAAGCTTCTTACATCGTGATTCATTCTGGTTTTATTAGTATCAAAGAATATATTGCCAAATCTCCAAACAGGGTAAATTAGGATCACTTCGGTTAAAAGTGGGATAACTTCTTCATCATAAGTCCAATGATATTGATTAAAATTCAGGATGATTCTACACTAATTTATGATTCTAAATCAATATTCTTACATCTTGATTTATTCTGTTTTGATTAGAATCAAGAAGAAATTCCCAAATCTCCAAACAGGATAAATTTGGAATCACTTCGGTTAAAAGTGGAATAACATCTCCATCATAACTCCTATGATATTGATTCAACTTCAGGGTGATTATCCACTGATTTATGATTCCAAATAAAGCTTCTTACATCTTGATTCATTCTGGTTTGATTAGAATCAAGAAGAAATTGCCAAATCTCTAAAAAGGGTATACTAGAGTCACTTCGGTTAAAAGTGGGATAACTTCTTCATCATAACTCCTATGATCTTGATTCAACTTCAGGGTGATTCTACACTGATTTATGTGTCCAAATCAAGCTTCTTACATTGTGATTCATTCTGGTTTGATTAGAATCAAAAAGAAATTCCCAAATCTCCAAACAGGGCAAACTGGAATCACTTCGGTTAAAAGTGGAATAACATCTTCATCATAACTCCTATGATATTGATTAAAATTCATGGTGATTATCCACTGATTTATGAGTCCAAATCAAGCTTCTTACATCTTGATTCATTCTGGTTTGATTATAATCAAAAAGAAATTGCCAAATCTCCAAAGAGGGTAAACTGGAGTCACTTCGGTTAAAAGTGGGATAACTTCTTCATCATAACTCCTATGATCTTGATTCAAATTCAGGGTAATTCTAAACTGATTTATGAGTCCAATCAAGCTTCTTACATCGTGATTCATTTTGGTTTTATTTGTATCAAGAAGAAATTGTCAAATCTCCAAAACAGGGTAAACTGGAATCAAGAATAAATTGACAAATGTCCAAATAGGGCAAACTAGAATCACTTCGGTTAAAAGTGGGATAACTTCTTTATCATAACTCCTATGATCTTGATTCAACTTCAGGGTGATTCCTACACTGATTTATGAGTCCAAATCAAGATTCTTACATCGTGATTCATTCTGGTTTTATTAGTATCAAGAAGAAATTGTCAACTCTCCAAACAAGGCAAACTGGAATCACTTCGGTTAAAAGTGGGATAAATTCTTCATCATAACTCCAATGATATTGATTCAACTTCAGGGTGATTATCCACTGGTATATGAGTCCAAATAAAGCTTCTTACATCTTGATTCATTCTGGTTTGATTAGAATCAAGAAGAAATTGCCAAATCTTCCAAACAGGGTAAACTGGAGTCACTTCGGTTAAAAGTGGGATAACTTCTTCATCATAACTCCTATGATCTTGATTCAACTTCAGGGTGATTCTAATCTGATTTATGATTCCAAATCAAGATTCTTACATCGTGATTCATTTCTGGTTTTATTTGTATCAAGAAGAAATTGCCAACTCCCCAAACAGGGTAAACTGGAATCACTTCGGTTAAAAGTGGGATAACTTCTTCATCATAACTCCTATGATCTTGATTCAACTCCAGGGTGATTCTACACTGATTAATGAGTCCAAATCAAGCTTCTTACTTTGTGATTCATTCTGGTTTTATTGGTATCAAGAATATATTGCCAAATCTCCAAACAGGATAAATTGGGATCACTTCGGTTAAATGCGGGATTAACTTCTTCATCATAAGTCCTATGATATTTATTCAAATTCAGGATGATTCTACACTGATTTATGAGTCTAAGTCAATATTCTTACATCTTGATTCATTCTGGTTTGATTAGAATCAAGAAGAAATTGCCAAATCTCCAAACAGGGTATACTGGAGTCACTTCGGTTAAAAGTGGGATAACTTCTTCATCATAACTCCTATGATCTTGATTCAACTTCAGGGTGATTATACACTGATTTATGAGTCCAAATCAAGCTTCTTACATCGTGATTCATTCTGGTTTTATTAGTATCAAGAAGAAATTGCCAAATCTCCAAACAGGGAAACTGGAATCACTTCGGTTAAAAGTGGGATAACTTCTTCATCATAACTCCAATGATATTGATTCAACTTCAGGATGATTCTATACTGATTTATGAGTCCAAATCAAGCTTCTTACATCTTGATTCATTCTGGTTTTGATTAGAATCAAGAAGAAATTGCCAAATCTCCAAACAGGGTAAACTGGAGTCACTTCGGTTAAAAGTGGGATAACTTCTTCATCATAACTCCTATGATCTTGATTCAAATTCAGGGTGATTCTACACTGATTTATGAGTCCAAATCAAGCTTCTTACATCGTGATTCATTTGGTTTTATTAGAATCAAGAAGAAATTGCCAAATCTCCAAACAGGGTAAACTGGAATCACTTTCGGTTAAAAGTGGGATAACTTCTTATCATAACTCCTATGATCTTGATTCAACTTCAGGGTGATTCTATACTTTTTAATAAGTCCAAATCAACCTTCTTACTTCGTGATGCATTCTGGTTTTATTAGTATCAAGAATAAATTGCCAAATCTCCAAACAGGGCAAACTAGAATCACTTCGGTTAAAAGTGGGATAACTTCTTCATCATAAGTCCAGTGATATTGATTCAACTTCAGGATGATTATACACTGATTTATGAGTCCAAATCAATATTCTTACATCTTGATTTATTCTCGTTTCATTAGAATCAAGAAGAAATTGCCAAATCTCCAAAGAGGGTAAACTGGAGTCACTTCGGTTAAAAGTGGGATAACTTCTTCATCATAACTCCTATGATCTTGATTCAAATTCAGGGTAATTCTAAACTGATTTATGAGTCTAACCAAGCTTCTTACATCGTGATTAATTTTGGTTTTATTTGTATCAAGAAGAAATTGCCAAATCTCCAAACAGGGTAAACTGGAATCACTTCGGTTAAAAGTGGGATAACTTCTTCATCATAGCTCTTATGATCTTGATTCAACTTCAGGGTGATTCTATACTGATCAAAAAGTCCAAATCAACCCTCTTACATCGTGATGCATTCTGGTTTTATTAGTATCAAGAATAAATTGCCAAATCTCCAAACAGGGCAAACTAGAATCACTTCGGTTAAAAGTGGGATAACTTCTTCATCATAAGTCCAGTGATATTGATTCAACTTCAGGATGATTATACACTGATTTATGAGTCCAAATCAATATTCTTACATCTTGATTTATTCTGGTTTCATTAGAATCAAGAAGAAATTGCCAAATCTCCAAACAGGGTAAACTGGAATCACTTCGGTTAAAAGTGGGATAACTTCTTCATCATAGCTCCAATGATATTGATTCAACTTCAGGTGATTCTACACTGATTTATGAGTCCAAATCAAGATTCTTACATCTTGATTCATTCTGGTTTGATTAGAATCAAGAAGAAATTGCCAAATCTCCAAACAGGGTAAACTGGAATCACTTCGGTTAAAAGTGGGATAACTTCTTCATCATAACTCCTATGATCTTGATTCAACTTCAGGGTGATTCTACACTGATTAATGAGTCCAAATCAATCTTCTTACATCTTGATTCATTCTGGTTTTATTAATATCAAGAATAAATTGCCAAATCTCCAAACAGGGAAAACTGGAATCACTTCGGTTAAAAGTGGGATAACTTCTTCATCATAAGTCCAATGATATTGATTCAACTTCAGGATGATTCTACACTGATTTATGAGTCCAAATCAAGATTCTTACATCTTGATTCATTCTGGTTTGATTAGAATCAAGAAGAAATTGCCAAATCTCCAAACAGGTAAACTGGAATCACTTCGGTTAAAAGTGGATTAACTTCTTCATCATGACTCCTATGATCTTGATTCAACTTCAGGATGATTCTACACTGATTATGAGTCCAAATAAACTTCTTACATCTTGATTCATTCTGGTTTGATTAGAATCAAGAAGAAATTGCCAAATCTCCAAACAGGGTAAACTGGAGTCACTTCGGTTAAAAGTGGGATAACTTCTTCATCATAACTCCTATGATCTTGATTCAACTTCAGGGTGATTCTACACTGATTTATGAGTCCAAATCAAGATTCTTACATCGTGATTCATTCTGGTTTTATTAGTATCAAGAAGAAATTGCCAAATCTCCAAACAGGGCAAACTGGAATCACTTCGGTTAAAAGTGGGATAACTTCTTCATCATAACTCCAATGATATTGATTCAACTTCAGGATGATTCTATACTGATTTATGAGTCCAAATCAAGGTTCTTACATCTTGATTCATTCTGGTTTGATTAGAATCAAGAAGAAATTGCCAAATCTCCAAACAGGGTAAACTGGAGTCACTTCGGTTAAAAGTGGGATAACTTCTTCATCATAACTCCTATGATCTTGATTCAACTTCAGGGTGATTCTACACTGATTTATGAGTCCAAATAAAGCTTCTTACATCGTGATTCATTCTGGTTTTATTAGTATCAAGAAGAAATTGCCAAATCTCCAAACAGGTAAACTGGAATCACTTCGGTTAAAAGTGGGATAACTTCTTCATCATAACTCCTATGATATTGATTCAACTTCAGGATGATTTACACTGATTTATGAGTCCAAATAAGCTTCTTACATCTTGATTCATTCTGGTTTGATTAGAATCAAGAAGAAAATTGCCAAATCTCCAAACAGGTAAACTGGAATCACTTCGGTTAAAAGTGGGATAACTTCTTCATCATAACTCCTATGATCTTGATTCAACTTCAGGATGATTCTACACTGATTTATGAGTCCAAATCAAGATTCTTACATCTTGATTCATTCTGGTTTTATTAGAATCAAGAAGAAATTGCCAAATCTCCAAACAGGGCAAACTGGAATCACTTCGGTTAAAAGTGGGATAACTTCTTCATCATAACTCCATGATATTGATTCAACTTCAGGATGATTCTACACTGATTTATGAGTCCAAATCAAGCTTCTTACATCGTGATTCATTCTGTTTTATTAGTATCAAGAATAAATTGCCAAATCTCCAAACAGGGCAAACTGGAATCACTTCGGTTAAAAGTGGGATAACTTCTTCATCATAAGTCCAATGATATTGATTCAACTCAGGATGATTCTACACTGATTTATGAGTCCAAATCAAGTTCTTACATCTTGATTCATTCTGGTTTGATTAGAATCAAGAAGAAATTGCAAATCTCCAAAAGGGTAAACTGGAGTCACTTCGGTTAAAAGTGGGATAACTTCTTCATCATAACTCCAATGATATTGATTCAACTTCAGGATGATCTACACTGATTTATGAGTCCCAAATCAAGATTCTTACATCGTGATTCATTCTGGTTTGATTAGTATCAAGAATAAATTGCCAAATCTCCAAACAGGATTAACTGGGATCACTTCAGGTTAAAAGTGGGATAACTTCTTCATCATAAGTCCAATGATATTGATTCAACTTCAGGATGATTCTATACTGATTTATGAGTCCAAATCAAGGTTCTTACATCTTGATTCATTCTGGTTTGATTAGAATCAAGAAGAAATTGCCAAATCTCCAAACAGGGTAAACTGGAGTCACTTCGGTTAAAAGTGGGATAACTTCTTCATCATAACTCCTATGATCTTGATTCAACTTCAGGGTGATTCTACACTGATTAATGAGTCCAAATCAAGCTTCTTACATCGTGATTCATTATGGTTTTATTAGTATCAAGAATAAATTGCCAAATCTCCAAACAAGGCAAACTGGAATCACTTCGGTTAAAAGTGGGATAACTTCTTCATCATAAGTCCAATGATATTGATTCAACTTCAGGATGATTCTACGCTGATTTATGAGTCCAAATCAAGATTCTTACATCTTGATTCATTCTGGTTTGATTAGAATCAAGAAGAAATTGCCAAATCTCCAAACATGGTAAACTAGAATCACTTCGGTTAAAAGTGGGATAACTTCTTTATCATAACTCCTATGATCTTGATTCAACTTCAGGGTGATTCTACACTGATTAATGAGTCAAAATCAATATTTTTAAATGGTTATTCATTCTGGTTTTATTAGTATCAAGAAGAAATTGCCAACTCTCCAAACAGGGCAAACTTGAATCACTTCGGTTAAAAGAAGGATAACTTCTTCATCATAACTCCAATGATATTGATTCAACTTCAGGTTGGTTCTACACTGATTTATGAGTCCAAATCATGTTTCTTAAGTCTTGATTCATTCTGGTTTGATTAGAATCAAGAAGAAATTGCCAAATCTCCAAACAGGGTATACTGGAATCACTTCGGTTAAAAGTGGGATAACTTCTTCATCATAACTCCTATGATCTTGATTCAACTTCAGGGTGATTCTACACTGATTAATGAGTCCAAATCAATCTTCTTACATCTTGATTCATTCTGGTTTTATTAATATCAAGAATAAATTGCCAAATCTCCAAACATGACAAACTGGAATCACTTCAGTTAAAAGTGGGATAACTTCTTCATCATAAGTCCAATGATATTGATTCAACTTCAGGATGATTCTACACTGATTTATGAGTACAAATGAAGATTCTTACATCTTTATTCATTCTGATTTGATTAGAATCAAGAAGAAGTTGCCAAATCTCCAAACAGGGTAAATTGGAATCACTTCGGTTAAAAGTGGAATAACATCTTCATCATGACTCCTATGATCTTGATTCAACTTCAGGATGATTATCCACTGATTGATGAGTCCAAATAAAGCTTCTTATATCTTGATTCATTCTGGTTTGATTAGAATCAAGAAGAAATTGCCAAATCTCCAAACAGGGTAAACTGGAGTCACTTCGGTTAAAAGTGGGATAACTTCTTCATCATAACTCCTATGATCTTGATTCAACTTCAGGGTGATTATAAACTGATTTATGAGTCCAAATCAAGATTCTTAGATCGTGGTTCATTCTTGTTTTATTAGTATCAAGAAGAAATTGCCAAATCTCCAAATAGGGCAAACTGGAATCACTTCGGTTAAAAGTGGGCTAACATCTTCATCATAACTCCTATGATATTGATTCAACTTCAGGATGATTCTGCACTGATTTATGAGTCCAAATCAAGGTTCTTACATCTTGATTCATTCTGGTTTGATTAGAATCAAGAAGAAATTGCTAATTCTCCAAACAGGGTAAACTGGATTCACTTCGGTTAAAAGTGGGATAACTTCTTTATCATAAGTCCAATGATATTGATTCAACTTCAGGATGATTCTACACTGATTTATGAGTCCAAATCAAGATTCTTACATCTTGATTCATTCTGGTTTGATTAGAATCAAGAATAAATTGCCAAATCTCCAAATAGGGTTAACTGGGATCACTTCGGTTAAAAGTGGGATAACTTCGTCATCATAAGTCCAATGATATTGATTCAACTTCAGGATGATTCTACACTGATTTATGAGTCCAAATAAAGATTCTTACATCTTGATTCATTCTGGTTTGATTAGAATCAAGAATAAATTGCCAAATCTCCAAACAGGACAAACTGGAATCACTTCCGTTAAAAGTGGGATAACTTCTTCATCATAACTCCTATGATCTTGATTCAACTTCAGGGTGATTCTACACTGATTAATGAGTCCAAATCAAGATTCTTACATCGCGATTCATTCTAGTTTATTAGTATCAAGAAGAAATTGCCAAATGTCCGAACAGGGCAAACTGGAATCACTTCAGTTAAAAGTGGGATAACTTCTTCATCATAACTCCAATGATATTGATTCAACTTCAGGGTGATTCTACACTGATTTATGAGTCCAAATCAAGATTCTTACATCGTGATTCATTCTAGTTTTATTAGTATCAAGAAGAAATTGCCAAATCTCCGTATAGGGCAAACATGAATCACTTCGGTTAAAAGTGGGATAACTTCTTCATCATAACTCCAATGATATTGATTCAACTTCAGGATGATTCTATACTGATTTATGAGTCCAAATAAAGGTTCTTACATGTTGATTCATTCTGGTTGAATTAGAATCAAGAAGAAATTGCCAAATCTCCAAACAGGGTAAACTGGAGTCACTTCGGTTAAAAGTGGGATAACTTCTTCATCATAACTCCTATGATCTTGATTCAAATTCAGGGTGATTCTACACTGATTAATTAGTCAAAATCAAGCTTCTTACATCGTGATTCATTCTGGTTTTATTAGTATCAAGAATAAATTGCCAAATCTCCAAACAGGACAAACTAGAATCACTTCAGTTAAAAGTGGGATAACTTCTTCATCATAAGTCCAATGATATTGGTTCAACTCCAGGATGATTCTACACTGATTTATGAGTCCAAATCAAGATTCTTACATCTTGATTCATTCTGGTTTGATTAGAATCAAGAAGAAATTGCTAAATCTCCAAACAGGGTAAACTGGAGTCACTTCGGTTAAAAGTGGGATAACTTCTTCATCATAACTCCAATGATATTGATTCAACTTCAGGATGATCCTACACTGATTTATGAGTCCAAATCAAGATTCTTACATCTTGATTCATTCTGTTTTGATTAGAATCAAGAATAAATTGCCAAATCTCCAAACAGGGTTAACTGGGATCACTTCAGTTAAAAGTGGGATAACTTCTTCATCATAAGTCCAATGATATTGATTCAACTTCAGGATGATTCTATACTGATTTATGAGTCCAAATCAAGGTTCTTACATCTTGATTCATTCTGGTTTGATTAGAATGAAGAAGAAATTGCCAAATCTCCAAACAGGGTAAACTGGAGTCACTTCGGTTAAAAGTGGGATAACTTCTTCATCATAACTCCTATGATCTTGATTCAAATTCAGGGTGATTCTACACTGATTAATGAGTCCAAATCAAGCTTCTTACATCGTGATTCATTATGGTTTTATTAGTATCAAGAATAAATTGCCAAATCTCCAAACAGGGCAAACTGGAATTACTTCGGTTAAAAGTGGGATAACTTCTTTATCATAAGTCCAATGATATTGGTTCAACTCCAGGATGATTCTACACTGATTTATGAGTCCAAATCAAGATTCTTACATCTTGATTCATTCTGGTTTGATTAGAATCAAGAAGAAATTGCTAAATCTCCAAACAGGGTAAACTGGAGTCACTTCGGTTAAAAGTGGGATAACTTCTTCATCATAACTCCAATGATATTGATTCAACTTCAGGATGATCTACACTGATTTATGAGTCCAAATCAAGATTCTTACATCTTGATTCATTCTGTTTTGATTAGAATCAAGAATAAATTGCCAAATCTCCAAACAGGATTAACTGGGATCACTTCAGTTAAAAGTGGGATAACTTCTTCATCATAAGTCCAATGATATTGATTCAACTTCAGGATGATTCTATACTGATTTATGAGTCCAAATCATGGTTCTTACATCTTGATTCATTCTGGTTTGATTAGAATGAAGAAGAAATTGCCAAATCTCCAAACAGGGTAAACTGGAGTCACTTCGGTTAAAAGTGGGATAACTTCTTCATCATAACTCCTATGATGTTGATTCAAATTCAGGGTGATTATACACTGATTAATGAGTCCAAATCAAGCTTCTTACATCGTGATTCATTATGGTTTTATTAGTATCAAGAATAAATTGCCAAATCTCCAAACAAGGCAAACTGGAATCACTTCGGTTAAAAGTGGGATAACTTCTTCATCATAAGTCCAATGATATTGATTCAACTTCAGGATGATTCTACGCTGATTTATGAGTCCAAATCAAGATTCTTACATCTTGATTCATTCTGGTTTGATTAGAATCAAGAAGAAATTGCCAAATCTCCAAACATGGTAAACTAGAATCACTTCGGTTAAAAGTGGGATAACTTCTTTATCATAACTCCTATGATCTTGATTCAACTTCAGGGTGATTCTACACTGATTAATGAGTCAAAATCAATATTTTTAAATGGTTATTCATTCTGGTTTTATTAGTATCAAGAAGAAATTGCCAACTCTCCAAACAGGGCAAACTTGAATCACTTCGGTTAAAAGAAGGATAACTTCTTCATCATAACTCCAATGATATTGATTCAACTTCAGGTTGGTTCTACACTGATTTATGAGTCCAAATCATGTTTCTTAAGTCTTGATTCATTCTGGTTTGATTAGAATCAAGAAGAAATTGCCAAATCTCCAAACAGGGTATACAAGAATCACTTCGGTTAAAAGTGGGATAACTTCTTCATCATAACTCCTATGATCTTGATTCAACTTCAGGTTGATTCTACACTGATTAATGAGTCCAAATCAATCTTCTTACATCTTGATTCAATCTGGTTTTATTAATATCAAGAATAAATTGCCAAATTTCCAAACATGACAAACTGGAATCACTTCGGTTAAAAGTGGGATAACTTCTTCATCATAAGTCTAATGATATTGATTCAACTTCAGGATGATTCTACACTGATTTATGAGTACAAATGAAGATTCTTACATCTTTATTCATTCTGATTTGATTAGAATCAAGAAGAAGTTGCCAAATCTCCAAACAGGGTAAATTGGAATCACTTCGGTTAAAAGTGGAATAACATCTTCATCATGATTCCTATGATCTTGATTCAACTTCAGGATGATTATCCACTGATTGATGAGTCCAAATAAAGCTTCTTATATCTTTATTCATTCTGGTTTGATTAGAATCAAGAAGAAATTGCCAAATCTCCAAACAGGTAAACTGGAGTCACTTCGGTTAAAAGTGGGATAACTTCTTCATCTATAACTCCTATGATCTTTGATTCAACTTCAGGGTATTTATAAACTGATTTATGAGTCCAAATCAAGATTCTTAGATCGTAGGTTCATTCTTGTTTTATTAGTATCAAGAAGAAATTGCCAAATCTCCAAATAGGGCAAACTGGAATCACTTCGGTTAAAAGTGGGCTAACATCTTCATCA
>CAJHQQ010005607.1:0-15523 GCA_905132885.1 Moricandia moricandioides
TTTTCCAACACTTATCAGGCTCGTGTTCATGGTAAAAACAAGTTAGACAAATGCACAAAGCAATCGACAAAGAAGATGCATGCGGCTAGGGTTTTTATCTCTCTAGGGTTTCCGAAAAATCCAAATAAGGAAAGTCCTATAATTCTTGTCTAAACTCTTATGCAATCACGAGCAGCCCTAGTTTAGATGAGTTCTACTGCTTATTCAAAAGATAAAGATGAAACACGGATTGAAACAACAAGAAACAAGAAAACAAAAGAGGATAGCGAGTACTTCCCAACCAAAGTTGCTCTGATACCACTTGATGCGTCCCTAGGATGCTCTTTAGTTGATGGGAATGGATAGATCCTTGCAAGAACGAATCAAAGACTCAAGTTCTTCAAGGCGTGTGGATTGAATGGTGACACAAGAGGGATGAATGATCTCTTGATACTCCTAGGTGAATGATTTGGATATTACACACCAAACTAAACACCCTTAGACTCTGGATATGACACACCAGAACTCGGCACACTTCTTTTAGAGAGAGAGAGAGCCGTCAAGATGAATAAGACTTGTATTGAAAAGGTTGGATGCTACAAAAGGGTGTAGAGAACCCTTTTAAATAAGAAACCAGAGAACACACTCTCTAGGGTTTCGACAATGAATCAAAAAAGGAAAGAACTAAAACTAAAGTCTAAGTTTAACATAAGTTTAAAATGAAATAGAAATGTAACTTCATTGAGTCTTGGACCGAGAATAGCACTTAGGTGATGTGTAGACAAGTTGTGGCCTCGTTAAAAACCTTCCTCCTGGAAAACCTCGTGGGACAAAACCAAAAGCAAGGAAAAGAGCACGCACCCCATGTCTTGCCTAGACACTAACTCAGTTTGGTGTGGAGATGGCTTGAATGGTGATCAAGACATCTCAGATCAAACCTTGTCCAAGACCTTCTTGTTGTGGATGTGAAGTGAGTAATCCAACAACATTCTCCTTAAGCTTCTTGACTCTGGAACGAGTCATGGGACCTTCAGGAATGGCTAGAGCATCATCACCAAGTTGCTGGTGCAATGTGGCTTCTTGTGGCTCATCTAGACTCTCCTTGTTCTCCTTAGTGATCCGGTCCATGATCACAGCAAATGTACTCTTAAAGGTTGCATCCTCAAGCTTTTCAGGTTCATGTTCATGCTTCCATTCTTTGGTGCTTTCCATGATCACATCAGAAACACAAGTCAAAAGGAAAAGAGACAAGCTTATAATGCAAGACAAAAGTAAAAAGGAAATCGGCTAAGTAAAAAGGAAATCGATTCAAGCAAAAAGGAAATGGTCAAGCACAATGGAAAAACTTCTTAAACCTTTTTCTAAACTCTTCTAAGGTTGTCTAACACCCTAACAATCTTATTATGCTCGAGTTCAAAGTGATAAACAAGCTAGACTAATGCACAAAGTAATCGACACAAGGTATGCATGCGGCTAGGGTTTTTATCTCTCTAGGGTTTCCGAAAATTTCAAATAAGGAAAGTCCTATAATTCTTGTCTAAACTCTTATACAATCACGAGCAGCCCTAGTTTAGATGAGTTCTACTGCTTATTCAAAAGATAAAGATGAAACACGGATTGAAACAACCAAAGAAAACAAGAAAACAAAAGAGGATAGCGAGTACTTCCCAACCAAAGTTGCTCTGATACCACTTGATGCGTCCCTAGGATGCTCCTTGGTTGATGGGAATGGATAGATCCTTGCAAGAACGAATCAGAGACTCAAGTTCTTCAAGGCGTGTGGATTGAATGGTGACACAAGAGGGATGAATGATCTCTTGATACTCCTAGATGAATGATTTGGATATGACACACCAAACTAAACACCCTTAAGTCTCTGGATATGACACACCAGAACTCGGCACACTTTCTTTAGAGAGAGAGAGAGAGCCGTCAAAGATGAATGATACTTGTTATTGAAAAGTTGGATGAGTACAAGAGGGTGTAGAGAACCCTTTAAATAAGAAACCAGAGAACATACTCTCTAGGGTTTCGACAATGAATCAAAAAAGGAAAGAAAGAAAACTATAGTCTAAGTTTAACATAAGTTTAAAATGAAAATAAAATGTAACTTCATTGAGCCTTGGACCGAGAATAGCACTTAGGTGATGTGTAGACAAGTTGTGGCCTCGTTAAAAACCTTCCTCCTGGAAAACCTCGTGGGACAAAACCAAAAGCAAGGAAAAGAGCACGCACCCCATGTCTTGCCTAGATACTAACTCAGTTTGGTGTAGAGATGGCTTGAATGGTGATCAAGACATCTCGGATCAAACCTTGTCCAAGACCTTCTTGTTGTGGATGTGAAGTGACTAATCCAACAACATTCTCCTTAAGCTTCTTGACTCTGGAACGAGTCATGGGACCTTCAGGAATGGCTAGAGCATCATCACCAAGTTGTTGGTGCAATGTGGCTTCATGTGGCTCATCTAGACTCTCCTTGTCCTCCTTAGTGATCCGGTCCATGATCACATCAGGCAAGTGACTAGTAGCTCTCCTGATGTCTTCTCTAAGCTCTCTCCTGATGTCATTGAGGTTGGTCCTCATCATCTCGGTCATGGTTGCCACCATACTTTGGTTAAGTTGATTGGTCATAGCTTCCATGAGGAGTTTGTTCCTCCGGACGAGATCAGCCTCTTCTTCAGACTCAGACACCATGGTTCCTGCTCAAAGACAAACAAGACAACCAGTAAAAGGTTTCTAGGGAAGAAGACAAGCAAAAAGGAAAAAGAAAACAAGCAAAAGGAAAAGAAACAAGCTTGTAATGCAAGACAAAAGTGAAAAGGATAATCGGCTAGAAAAAAGGAAATCGATTCAAGCAAAAAGGAAATGGTCAAGCACAAAGGATAAACTTCTTAAACTTTTGCCAAAACTCTTCTAAGGTTTTCTAACACCCTAATAGTCTTATTATGCTCGTGTTCAAGGTGATAAACAACTAGACTAATGCACAAAGTAATCGACACAAGGAATGCATGCGGCTAGGGTTTTTATCTCTCTAGGGCTTCCGAAAAATCCAAATAAGGAAAGTCTCAAAGTTCTTGTCTAATCTCTTATGCAGTCACGAGTGTGAGAATAGATGAATTTAGGTGTGAGAGTGATGTAGAAACAGAGTATGGTCGAAACTAAGAGAAAGAGAATGAAGAGATTAAGTGAGAATCAAAGAGAATGCAGTGAAGAGTATGAAAGTATGAGAGTGTTCTTGAGTATCAAAGAGGGTGAATTCGTGTGTAACCAGAGAGATTAGAGAGAATGAGAGACTAAGGGAGTATGTAACCAGAGAATAGTGAAGAAAGAGGACTCCTCTTTGCTTGATTCATTCAGTTACATGAACTGCCTTTAAATAGGCAGTGTGCATACATTAAATTAATCTAAATCTAGGAAGACATAAACAAATACTTTTGTGAGGTTTCTGATGAAGACAAGAAGGATACAGCCAAGGAGAATCTCGACCAGAGGGAGAGAGAGTGACAGGAGAGAGAGATGGGCACAGTTTGGTTGAGTGAAAGTGACAGCCGGCTCATCCTCTTATGCACATGTGACTTTTATTCTAATTAATTCCCAACTTGCCTAAGCTGTCTCCAACAGTCTGATCTCTATTTTAAACTTCAAAACTGCCTCAGAATACTCAGCTGGACGAGTTTCCCACTTGCCTTGACTTCCAAGACACTCTAGGTTAGGATTTGATACTTGCGCGCCAAGACTGTACGGACAGATTCAAACTTGCTCTGGATGCTTCATCTTTGATGCTTGGTCTCTTCACCAGCATTATTTATCTTCATTCTAACAACGAGCAGCCCTAAACAAAGAATTCTAATGCTTAATCAAGATGTTATAGATGAGATATGAATGAAAAACAAAAAGAAACAAGACGGATAGCGAGTACTTCCCAACCAAAGTTGCTCTGATACCACTTGATGCGTCCCTAGGATGCTCTTTGGTTGATGGGAATGGATGGATAGATCCTTGCAAGAACGAATCAGAGACTCAAGTCCTTCAAGGCGTGTGGAATGAGTGGTGACACAAGAGGGATGGATGATCTCTTGATACTCCTAGATGATTAACTTGGATATGACACACCAAACTAAACACCCTTAGGTTTCTGGATACTACACACCAGAACTCGACACACTTTCTAGAGAGAGAGCCGTCAAAGAGAAAGAAACTTGTTTATTAAAAGACTGGATGATTACAAGAGGGTGTAGAGAACCCTTTAAATAAGAAACCAGAGACAAATCCTCTAGGGTTTCGACATTAAGCAAGAAAAGGAAAGAAAGAAAACTATAGTCTAAGTTTAACATAAGCTTAAAATGAAATAAAAATGTAACTTCTTTTAGTCTTGGACCGAGAATAGGGTCTAAGTGATGTGAAGACAAGTTGTGGCCTCGTTAAAAACCTTCCTTCTGTAAAACCTCGTGGGACAAAACCAAAAGCAAGGAAAAGAGCACGCACCCCATGTCTTGCCTAGACACTAACTCAGTTTGATGTAGAGATGGCTTGAATGGTGATCAAGACATCTCGGATCAGACCTTGTCCAAGACTTTCTTGTTGTGGATGTGAAGTGAGTAATCCAACAACATTCTCCTTAAGCTTCTTGACTCTGGAACGAGTCATGGGACCTTCAGGAATGGCTAGAGCATCATCACCAAGTTGTTGGTGCAATGTGGCTTCATGTGGCTCATCTAGACTCTCCTTTTTCTCCTTAGTGATCCGGTCCATGATCACATCATCATCAAAGAAGCACCACCAGATGCAGCACACAAGACAAAACCGAGCAAAAACCAATTTGGGATAAGATTATTACTCTTTGATAAATTTTCATGTGCTAACTTGCTTTGTTTCAATGTATCAGGTTTGAGTAATTAATCAGGAACTAAATTGATTAATTCCTTCTACATATCCGAACCAGTCAGCAACAATGCCTATCAAAGAGGCTTGCAAGGTAAGTGTAATCTGATTTTAAACTTTGATGTTACTGACTTGGTCCCCTCTATTGCAGGTAAAACAGATTTGAGGACAAATCTTTTTGAAGAGGGAGGGGATGATGTGATCATGGAAAGCACCAATGAATGGAAGCATGAACCTGAACCTGAAAAGCTTGTAGCTGAGGATGCAACATTGAAGAATGCATTGAAACAAGAAGAATACATTGGTCTTGGTCGAAGCTTGATCATCCAAGACACCTTAGCCATCATTCAATCCATTCCACCTTCAAGCTGATCATCAACTAGGCAAGTAGGATTGTGTGTACTCTTTTCCTCACTTTGGTTTTGTCCCAATGATTTTTACGGAGGGAGGTTTTTAACGAGGCCACAAGACTACTTCACATATCACCTAGATGATGATCTCGGAACAACCACATATCTACCTTATGCTATGTTTTTATCCTATGCTTTTTATTTCATGTTTATTTCGAATATTCTTTAGAGGAGGAGCGTTTTTCTCATTAGTCTCTTTGTTTTCCCGAGACCTTGTGCATGTACAAGGATCTCTCTATTTATATGTTAAGGAACCCCTTCTCTAAGGCAAGCAATCTTTTATCAAAAACCTTTTCTCTCTTCTCTCTTGTCTTTGGCGAGTTGAAGTGTTTCTGGTGTGTAATATCCAGAGTCTAAGGGTGTCTAAGTTGGTGTGTCATATCCGATTTAGTCATCTAGGAGTATCAAGAGATCATCCATCCCTCTTGTGTCACCATTCGATCCACATGCCTTGAGAAACTTGAGTCTTTTGATTCGTTTCTGCAAGGATTATCCCATCTGTTCCAGAGAGCATCCTAGGATCTGATCAGATTCATTCTGGTTTTATTAGTATCAAGAAGAAATTGCCAAATCTCCAAACATGGCAAACTGGAATCACTTCGGTTAAAAGTGGGATAACTTCTTCATCATAACTCCAATGATATTGATTCAACTTCAGGGTGATTCAACACTGATTAATGAGTCCAAATCAAGCTTCTTACATCGTGATTCATTCTGGTTTTATTAGTATCAAGAATAAATTCCAAAATCTCCAAACAGGGCAAACTGGAATCACTTCGGTTAAAAGTGGGTTAACTTCTTCATCATAAGTCCAATGATATTGATTCAACTTCAGGATGATTCTAAGCTGATTTATGAGTCCATATCAAGTTTCTTACATCGTGATTCATTCTTGTTTTATTTGTATCAAGAAGAAATTGCCAAATCTCCAAACAGGGCAAACTGGAATCACTTCGGTTAAAAGTGGGATAACTTCTTCATCATAACTCCAATGATATTGATTCAACATCAGGGTGATTCAACACTGATTAATGAGTCCACATCAAGCTTCTTACATCGTGATTCATTCTGGTTATATTAGTATCAAGAATAAATTCCCAAATCTCCAAACAGGGTAAACTGGAATCACTTCAGTTAAAAGTGGGATAACTTCTTTATCATAACTCCTATGATCTTGAGTCAACTTCAGGGTGATTCTACACTGATCTATGAGTCCAAATCAAGCTTCTTACATCGTGATTCAATCTGGTTTTATTAGTATCAAGAAGAAATTGCCAAATCTCCAAACAGGGCAAACTGGAATCACATCGGTTAAAAGTGGGATAACTTCTTGATCATAACTCCAATGATATTGATTCAACTTCAGGGTGATTTAACACTGATTAATAAGTCCAAATCAAGCTTCTTACATCGTGATTCATTCTGGTTTTATTAGTATCAAGAATAAATTACCAAATCTCCAAACAGGGCAAACTGGAATCACTTCGGTTAAAAGTGGGATAACTTCTTCATCATAAGTCCAATGATATTGATTCAACTTCAGGATGATTCTAAGCTGATTTATGAGTCCATATCAAGTTTCTTACATCGTGATTCATTCTTGTTTTATTTGTATCAAGAAGAAATTGCCAAATCTCCAAACAGGGCAAACTGGAATCACTTCGGTTAAAAGTGGGATAACTTCTTCATCATAACTCCAATGATATTGATTCAACATCAGGGTGATTCAACACTGATTAATGAGTCCACATCAAGCTTCTTACATCGTGATTCATTCTGGTTATATTAGTATCAAGAATAAATTCCCAAATCTCCAAACAGGGTAAACTGGAATCACTTCAGTTAAAAGTGGGATAACTTCTTTATCATAACTCCTATGATCTTGAGTCAACTTCAGGGTGATTCTACACTGATCTATGAGTCCAAATCAAGCTTCTTACATCGTGATTCAATCTGGTTTTATTAGTATCAAGAAGAAATTGCCAAATCTCCAAACAGGGCAAACTGGAATCACATCGGTTAAAAGTGGGATAACTTCTTGATCATAACTCCAATGATATTGATTCAACTTCAGGGTGATTTAACACTGATTAATAAGTCCAAATCAAGCTTCTTACATCGTGATTCATTCTGGTTTTATTAGTATCAAGAATAAATTACCAAATCTCCAAACAGGGCAAACTGGAATCACTTCGGTTAAAAGTGGGATAACTTCTTCATCATAAGTCCAATGATATTGATTCAACTTCAGGATGATTCTAAACTGATTTATGAGTCCATATCAAGTTTCTTACATCGTGATTCATTCTGTTTTTATTTGTATCAAGAAGAAATTGCTAAATCTCCAAACAGGGCAAACTGGAATCACTTCAGTTAAAAGTGGGATAACTTCTTCATCGTAACTCCAATGATATTGATTCAACTTCAGGGTGATTCTAAACTGATTAATGAGTCCAAATCAAGCTTCTTACATCGTGATTCATTCTGGTTTTATTAGTATCAAGAATAAATTCCCAAATCTCCATCAGGGCAAACTGAAATCACTTCGGTTAAAAGTGGGATAACTTCTTCATCATAAGTCCAATGATATTAATTCAACTTCAGGATGATTCTAAACTGATTCATGAGTCCAGATCAAGTTTCTTACATCGTGATTCATTCTGGTTTTATTTGTATCAAGAAGAAATTGTCAAATCTCCAAACAGGGCAAACTGGAATCACTTCGGTTAAAAGTGGATAACTTCTTCATCATAACTCCAATGATATTGATTCAACTTCAGGGTGATTCTACACTGATTAATGCGTCCAAATCAAGCTTCTTACATCGTGATTCATTCTGGTTTTATTTGTATCAAGAAGAAATTGCCAAATCTCCAAACAGGGCAAACTGGAATCACTTCGGTTAAAAGTGGGATAACTTCTTCATCATAACTCCAATGATATTGATTCAACTTCAGGGTGATTCTACACTGATTAATGAGTCCAAATCAAGCTTCTTACATCGTGATTCATTCTGGTTTTATTAGTATCAAGAATAAATTCCCAAATCTCCAAACAGGACAAACTGAAATCACTTCGATTAAAAGTGGGATAACTTCTTCATCATAACTCCTATGATCTTGAGTCAACTTCAGGGTTATTTGACACTGATTTATGAGTCCAAATCAAGCTTCTTACATCGTGATTCATTCTGGTTTTATTAGTATCAAGAAGAAATTGCCAAATCTCCAAACAGGGCAAACTGGAATCACTTCGGTTAAAAGTGGGATAACTTCTTCATCATAACTCCAAAGATATTGATTCAACTTCAGGGTGATTCTACACTGATTAATGAGTCCAAATCAAGCTTCTTACATCGTGATTCATTCTGGTTTTATTAGTATCAAGAATAAATTCCCAAATCTCCAAACAGGGCAAACTGGAATCACTTCGGTTAAAAGTGGGATAACTTCTTCATCATAACTCCTATGATCTTGAGTCAACTTCAGGGTGATTTGACACTGATTTATGCGTCCAAATCAAGCTTCTTACATCGTGATTCATTCTGGTTTTATTTGTATCAAGAAGAAATTGCCAAATCTCCAAACAGGGCAAACTGGAATCACTTCGGTTAAAAGTGGGATAACTTCTTCATCATAACTCCAATGATATTGATTCAACTTCAGGGTGATTCTATACTGATTAATGAGTCCAAATCAATCTTCTTACATCGTGATTCATTCTGGTTTTATTAGTATCAAGAATAAATTCTCAAATCTCCAAACAAGGCAAACTGGAATCACTTCGGTTAAAAGTGGGATAACTTCTTCATTATAACTCCTATGATCTTGAGTCAACTTCAGGGTGATTCGACACTGATTTATGAGTCCAAATCAAGATTCTTATATCGTGATTCATTCTGGTTTTATTAGTATCAGGAAGACATTGCCAAATCTCCAAACATGGCAAACTGGAATCACTTCGGTTAAAAGTGGGATAACTTCTTCATCATAACTCCAATGATATTGATTCAACTTCAGGGTGATTCTCCACTGATTAATGAGTCCAAATCAAGCTTCTTACATCGTGATACATTCTGGTTTTATTAATATCAAGAATAAATTCCCAAATCTCCAAACAGGGCAATCTGGAATCACTTCGGTTAAAATTGAGATAACTTCTTCATCATAACTCCTATTATCTTGAGTCAACTTCAGGGTGATTCGACACTGATTTATGAATCCAAACCAAGCTTCTTACATCGTGATTCATTCTGATTTTATTAGTATCAAGAAGAAATTGCCAAATCTCCAAACAGGACAAACTGGAATTATTTCGGTTAAAAGTGGGATAACTTCTTCATCATAACTCCAATGATATTGATTCAACTTCAGGGTGATTCTACACTGATTAATGAGTCCAAATCAAGCTTCTTACATCGTGATTCATTCTGGTTTTATTAGTATCAAGAATAAATTCCCAAATCTCCAAACATGGCAAACTGAAATCACTTCGGTTAAAAGTGGGATAACTTCTTCATCATAAGTCCAATGATATTGATTCAACTTCGGGATGATTCTAAACTGATTTATGAGTCCAGATCAAGTTTCTTTCATCGTTATTCATTCTGGTTTTATTTGTATCAAGAAGAAATTGCCAAATCTCCAAACAGGGCAAACTGGAATCACTTCAGTTAAAAGTGGGATAACTTCTTCATCATAGGTCCAATGATATTGATTCGACTTCAGAGTGATTCGACACTGATTTATGAGTCCAGATCAAGTTTCTTACATCGTGATTCATTCTGATTTTATTAGTATCAAGAAGAATTTGCCAAATCTCCAAACAGGGCAAACTGGAATCACTTCAGTTAAAAGTGGGATAACTTCTTCATCATAACTCCTATGATATTGATTCAACTTCAGGGTGATTCTACACTGATTAATGAGTCCAAATAAAGTTTCTTACATCGTGATTCATTCTGGTTTTATTTGTATCAAGAAGAAATTGCCAAATCTCCAAACAGGGTAAACTGGAATCACTACGGTTAAAAGTGGGATAACTTCTTCATCATAAATCCAATGATATTGATTCAACTTCAGGATGATTCTAAACTTATTTATGAGTCCAGATGAAGTTTCTTACATTGTGATTCATTCTGGTTTTATTTGTATCAAGAAGAAATTGCCAAATCTCCAAACAGGGTAAACTGGAATCACTACGGTTAGAAGTTGGATAACTTCTTCATCATAACTCCAATGATATTTATTCAAATTCAGGGTGATTCAACACTGATTAATGAGTCCAAATCAAGCTTCTTACATCGTTATTCATTCTGGTTTTATTTGTATCAAGAAGAAATTGCCAAATCTCCAAACAGGACAAACTGGAATCACTTCGGTTAAAAGTGGGATAACTTCTTCATCATAACTCCAATGATATTGATTCAACTTCAGGGTGATTCTATACTGATTAATGAGTCCAAATCAAGCTTCTTACAAGGTGATTCATTCTGGTTTTATTAGTATCAAGAATAAATTCTCAAATCTCCAAACATGGCAAACTGGAATCACTTCGGTTAAAAGTGGGATAACTTCTTCATCATAACTCCAATGATATTGATTCAACTTCAGGGTGATTCTACACTGATTAATAAGTCCAAATCAAGCTTCTTACATCGTGATTCATTCTGGTTTTATTAGTATCAAGAATAAATTCCCACATCTCCAAACAGGACAAACTGAAATCACTTCGGTTAAAAGTGGGATAACTTCTTCATCATAACTCCAATGATATTGATTCAACTTCAGGGTGATTCTATACTGATTAATGAGTCCCAATCAAGCTTCTTACAACGTGATTCATTCTAGTTTTATTAGTATCAAGAATAAATTCTCAAATCTCCAAACAGGGCAAACTGGAATCACTTCGGTTAAAAGTGGGATAACTTTTTCATTATAACTCCTATGATCTTGAGTCAACTTCAGGGTGATTCGACACTGATTTATGAGTCCAAATCAAGATTCTTACATCGTGATTCATTCTGGTTTTATTAGTATCAGGAAGCAATTGCCAAATCTCCAAACATGGCAAACTGGAATCACTTCGGTTAAAAGTGGGATAACTTCTTCATCATAACTCCAATGATATTGATTCAACTTCAGGGTGATTCTACACTGATTAATGAGTCCAAATCAAGCTTCTTACATCGTGATTCATTCTGGTTTTATTAGTATCAAGAATAAATTCCCAAATCTCCAAACAGGACAAACTGAAATCACTTCGATTAAAAGTGGGATAACTTCTTCATCATAACTCCTATGATCTTGAGTCTAACTTCAGGGTGATTTGACACTGATTGTGAGTCCAAATCAAGCTTCTTACATCGTGATTCATTCTGGTTTTATTTGTATCAAGAAGAAATTGCCAAATCTCCAAACAGGGCAAACTGGAATCACTTCGGTTAAAAGTGGGATAACTTCTTCATCATAACTCCAATGATATTGATTCAACTTCAGGGTGATTCTATACTGATTAATGAGTCCAAATCAAGCTTCTTACAACGTGATTCATTCTGGTTTTATTAGTATCAAGAATAAATTCTCAAATCTCCAAACAGGGCAAACTGGAATCACTTCGGTTAAAAGTGGGATAACTTTTTCATTATAACTCCTATGATCTTGAGTCAACTTCAGGGTGATTCGACACTGATTTATGAGTCCAAATCAAGATTCTTACATCGTGATTCATTCTGGTTTTATTAGTATCAGGAAGAAATTGCCAAATCTCCAAACATGGCAAACTGGAATCACTTCGGTTAAAAGTGGGATAACTTCTTCATCATAACTCCAATGATATTGATTCAACTTCAGGGTGATTCTACACTGATTAATGAGTCCAAATCAAGCTTCTTACATCGTGATTCATTCTGGTATTATTAGTATCAAGAATAAATTCCCAATTCTCCAAACAGGACAAACTGGAATCACTTTGGTTAAAAGTGGGATAACTTCTTCATCATAAGTCCAATGATATTGATTCGACTTCAGAGTGATTCGACACTGATTTATGAGTCCAGATCAAGTTTCTTACATCGTGATTCATTCTGGTTTTATTAGTATCAAGAAGAATTTGCCAAATCTCCAAACAGGGCAAACTGGAATCACTTCAGTTAAAAGTGGGATAACTTCTTCATCATAACTCCTATGATATTGATTCAACTTCAGGGTGATTCTACACTGATTAATGAGTCCAAATAAAGTTTCTTACATCGTGATTCATTCTGGTTTTATTTGTATCAAGAAGAAATTGCCAAATCTCCAAACAGGGTAAACTGGAATCACTACGGTTAAAAGTGGGATAACTTCTTCATCATAAATCCAATGATATTGATTCAACTTCAGGGTGATTCAACACTGATTAATGAGTCCAAATCAAGCTTCTTACATCGTTATTCATTCTGGTTTTATTTGTATCAAGAAGAAATTGCCAAATCTCCAAACAGGACAAACTGGAATCACTTCGGTTAAAAGTGGGATAACTTCTTCATCATAACTCCAATGATATTGATTCAACTTCAGGGTGATTCTATACTGATTAATGAGTCCAAATCAAGCTTCTTACAAGGTGATTCATTCTGGTTTTATTAGTATCAAGAATAAATTCTCAAATCTCCAAACAGGGCAAACTGGAATCACTTTGGTTAAAAGTGGGATAACTTCTTCATTATAACTCCTATGATCTTGAGTCAACTTCAGGGTGATTCGATACTGATTTATGAGTCCAAATCAACATTCTTACATCGTGATTCATTCTGGTTTTATTAGTATCAGGAAGAAATTGCCAAATCTCCAAACATGGCGAACTGGAATCACTTCGGTTAAAAGTGGGATAACTTCTTCATCATAACTCCAATGATATTGATTCAACTTCAGGGTGATTCTACACTGATTAATGAGTCCAAATCAAGCTTCTTACATCGTGATTCATTCTGGTATTATTAGTATCAAGAATAAATTCCCAAATCTCCAAACAGGACAAACTGGAATCACTTTGGTTAAAAGTGGGATAACTTCTTCATCATAAGTCCAATGATATTGATTCGACTTCAGGGTGATTCGAAACTGATTTATGAGTCCAGATCAAGTTTCTTCCATCGTGATTCATTCTGGTTTTATTAGTATCAAGAAGAAATTGCCAAATCTCCAAACAGGGCAAACTGGAATCACTTCGGTTAAAGTGGGATAACTTCTTCATCATAACTCCAATGATATTGATTCAACTTCAGGGTGATTCTACACTGATTAATGAGTCCAAATCAAGTTTCTTACATCGTGATTCATTCTGGTTTTATTTGTATCAAGAAGAAATTGTCAAATCTCCAAACAGGGTAAACTGGAATCACTACGGTTAAAAGTGGGATAACTTCTTCATCATAAATCCAATGATATTGATTCAACTTCAGGATGATTCTAAACTAATTTATGAGTCCAGATGAAGTTTCTTACATTGTGATTCATTCTGGTTTTATTTGTATCAAGAAGAAATTGCCAAATCTCCAAACAGGGTAAACTGGAATCACTACGGTTAGAAGTGGGATAACTTCTTCATCATAACTCCAATGATATTGATTCAACTTCAGGGTGATTCAACACTGATTAATTAGTCCAAATCAAGCTTCTTACATCGTTATTCATTCTGGTTTTATTTGTATAAAGAAGAAATTGTCAAATCTCCAAACAGGGCAAACTGGAATCACTTCGGTTAAAAGTGGGATAACTTCTTCATCATAACTCCAATGATATTGATTTAACTTCAGGGTGATTCAACACTGATTAATGAGTCCAAATCAAGCTTCTTATATCGTGATTCATTCTGGTTTTATTAGTATCAAGAATAAATTCCCAAATCTCCAAACAGGGCAAACTGGAATCACTTCGGTTAAAAGTGGGATAACTTCTTCATCATAACTCCTATGATCTTGAGTCAACTTCAGGGTGATTCGACACTGATTAATGAGTCCAAATCAAGCTTCTTACATCGTGATTCATTCTGGTTTTATTAGTATCAAGAATAAATTCCCAAATCTCCAAACAGGACAAACTGGAATCACTTCGGTTAAAAGTGGGATAACTTCTTCATCATAAGTCCAATGATATTGATTCAACTTCAGGATGATTCTAAACTGATTTATGAGTCCAGATCAAGTTTCTTACATCGTGATTCATTCTGGTTTTATTATTATCAAGAATAAATTCCCAAATCTCAAAAAAGGGCAAACTGGAATCACTTCGGTTAAAAGTGGGATAACTTTTTCATCATAACTCCAATGATATTGATTCAACTTCGGGATGATTCTAAACTGATTTATGAGTCCAGATCAAGTTTCTTACATCGTGATTCATTCTGGTTTTATTTGTATCAAGAAGAAATTGCCAAATCTCCAAACAGGGCAAACTGGAATCACTTCGGTTAAAAGTGGGATAACTTCTTCATCATAAATCCAATGATATTGATTCAACTTCAGGGTGATTTGACACTGATTTATGCGTCCAAAACAAGCTTCTTACATCGTGATTCATTCTGGTTTTATTTGTATCAAGAAGAAATTGCCAAATCTCCAAACAGGGCAAACTGGAATCACTTCGGTTAAAAGTGGGATAACTTCTTCATCATAACTCCTATGATCTTGAGTCAACTTCAGGGTGATTCTGACACTGATTTATGAGTCCAAATCAAGCTTCTTTCATCGTGATTCATTCTGGTTTTATTCGTATCAAGAATAAATTCCCAAATCTCCAAACAGGACAAACTGAAATCACATCGATTAAAAGTGGGATAACTTCTTCATCATAACTCCTATGATCTTGAGTCAACTTCAGGGTGATTTGACACTGATTTATGAGTCCAAATCAAGCTTCGTACATCGTGATTCATTCTGGTTTTATTAGTATCAAGAAGAAATTGCCAAATCTCCAAACAGGGCAAACTGGAATCACTTCGGTTAAAAGTGGGATAACTTCTTCATCATAACTCCAATGATATTGATTCAACTTCAGGGTGATTCTATACTGATTAATGATTCCAAATCAAGCTTCTTACATCGTGATTCATTCTGGTTTTATTAGTATCAAGAATAAATTCTCAAATCTCCAAACAGGGCAAACTGGAATCACTTCGGTTAAAAGTGGGATAACTTCTTCATTATAACTCCTATGATCTTGAGTCAACTTCAGGGTGATTCGACACTGATTTATGAGTCCAAATCAAGATTC
>CAJHQQ010005608.1:0-15512 GCA_905132885.1 Moricandia moricandioides
AGATTAGCTCATCCTGGATTGCATCATTTCTCATCAATGAAGGAAACAAAATATTTGTATTGATCTCTGGAGGTACATGGGGCTGTCCATACATCAGAATGAACTAGATCAAAACACTCATCATACATAGTAGTTGACTCAGGAAAACTAACTCTACAATGTTTCCCCAGAATGCAAGATTCACATCCAAGATGATCTTGATCCAGTCTTGGTAAAGCAAGTTTAAGGACTTGGGAGTTTGGATGGCCAAGTCTAGCATGCCAAAAAACATCAGTACAACCAGACTTCATAGCTGAGTGGAACACTGCTGGTTTAATGCTATCCAAAAGATACAGACCATCTTTAGCACTTCCTTCCCCAATCTTCTCTCCTGACTTATTGTCCTGAAACCATACGTCATCAGCACTAAACACTGCCAAGCATTCAAGATCCTTTGTTGCCTTTTGGACAGATAACAGATTAGATGTGAATTCTGGCATGTATAAAGCCTCAGAGTTCTTACTAAACAGTTCTAGTTCTCCAACACCTCTAACTGCTATGTCCTGACCATTAGCAATACTAACTTTCCCAAAGTGAGGTCTAATATTGCATAATAAACCTGAATCACTAATCATGTGGTGTGAAGCTCCTGAGTCTATAATAATTGGTTTATGAGTTTTAGAAGCTGAGAAGCTCTTACCAGACTCGGTTAACTTGGCAATGCTCTTTATAAGAGCATCTAAGTCTGACTTCCTCACAACATCATCTCTTCCTACTGGTGTATTGTTCCTCACTGGATAGTTCATCTCCTTTCTTGGTCGCAATTCAGGTCTAAGCACCCAACACTTCTCCTTGGTATGTCCCATGCGCTTGCAATGGTCACACTTCAGATTGTAGTTTCTCCTTTCATTTGGTTGAAAAGCGTTTCCTCTACTCACATAGGCAGTCTCACTGGTTCCATGGAAGAGCCCTCTTGAACCCTCCTCCTTCTGGATCATCATACAAACTTCATTGAGACTAGGAAGCTTGTCAAACCTTAAGATATGATGAATCATTCCTTTGAATGATCCATTGAGAGCAAGCAGCAATCCAAACACTTGATCTTGCTCACGCCTCTCATTCAGCTCCTTCACATCAGTTGTTGGTGGTCTGAGCAGCTCTACTTCTGCCCATAGACTCCTAAACTCTCCAAAGAAATCTTTGAACAACCGCTCCTCTTGTTGAAGGTTGTTCAGCGCTTTCTTCACCTCAAAGATTCTACTGAGGTTAGAAATGTTTCCATAAACACTCAATAGAGTGTCCCACAGCTCTTTAGGTGTCTCACAGTATGAGTAAGCAGCAAGTATAGCTGGTTCTAGTGAGCTCTGTAGAACCGCTAAAACAAGTTGATCATCTTGTGTCCATTTGGACTCATCTTTGCTGGTTTCTTCTCCAGCCTTCTCTTTACCCTTAGACGTCTCTTGAGGGCCTTCAATATGCTCCCACAAGCCTCGGCTCCTCAAGGCAGTTTTGGTGATTCTTGACCACAACAAGTAGTTGTCTCCTTTGAGTACAACTGGTATTATGATTTGCTTCTGATTTTCCATCTTAGAAAAAACAGAGTAACAACAGAGTAGAAAGTGTTTTGAGTATTTGTTTTTTCGCAGCAAACTGGTCTTCAAGAGCTAACACTGCTCTGATACCATGAAGATTTTAGTTGAAAAGAGTAGAACCTGTTTGTGTGATCAAACAAGTTTTAGATGAAAGTGAGTATGCAATCTGTTTTAGTAAGCAAACTGGAAGAGAAGACTTCTTTCTGAATGATTTCTTTTTTCATTGAATTATTACAAGCTCTGGTACATCTTAATTATATAGAGAAGACCTCTAAAACAACTTGCCAAAACCGTGGGCTAATAATGAAAACAAGAGGTGCTTCTGAGCAGAGAAATATCTAGCCACTTTTGTTGACTTTCTTGAGCTGCTTGCTTGCTTGTAAGCTATCTTCTTGTTGGGTCACGAAATGGGCTTCATTCTCTTTGTTTTTATCTTGGTTAGAGCCCATTGGATCACTGAAGCTGCTCTTCTTGGGCTCATTCTCCTTCTCAGCTGTACAGCCCAATATCAGTGAGGTGTTTACTTGCTCTCTTTCAACACGGTTAACAGTGGGATAACTTCTTCATCATAACTCCTATGATATTGATTCAACTTCAGGGTGATTATCCACTGATTTATGTGTCCACTGATTTATGTGTCCAAATAAATCTTCTTACATCTTTATTCATTCTGGTTTGATTAGAATCAAGAAGAAATTGCCAAATCTCCAAACAGGGTAAACTGGAGTCACTTTGGTTAAAAGTGGGATAACTTCTTCATCATTACTCATATGATCTTGATTCAAATTCAGGGTGATTCTAAACTGATTTATGAGTCCAAATCAAGCTTCTTACATTGTGATTCATTCTGGTTTTATTAGTATCAAGAAGAAATTGCCAAATCTCCAAAAAGGGGAAACTGGAGTCACTTCGGTTAAAACTAAGATAACTTCTTCATCATAAGTCCTATGATCTTGATTCAACTTCAGGATGATTCTAAACTGATTTATGAGTCCAAATCAAGCTTCTTACATCGTGATTCATTTGGGTTTTATTTGTATCAAGAAGAAATTGCCAAATCTCCAAACAGGGTAAACTGGAATCACTTCGGTTTAAAGTGGGATAACTTCTTCATCATAACTCCTATGATCTTGAGTCAACTTCAGGGTGGTTCTACACTGATTTATGAGTCCAAGTCAAGCTACTTACATCGTGATTCATTCTGGTTTTATTAGTATCAAGAATAAATTCCCAAATCTCCAAACAGGACAAACTGGAATCACTTCGGTTAAAAGTGGGATAACTTCTTCATCATAACTCCAATGATATTGATTCAACTTCAGGATGATTCTAAACTGATTAATGAGTCCAAATCAAGCTTCTTACATCGTGATTCATTCTGGTTTTATTTGTATCAAGAATAAATTCCCAAATCTCCAAACAGGGCAAACTGGAATCACTTCGGTTAAAAGTGGGATAACTTCTTCATCATAACTCCAATGATACTGATTCAACTTCAGGGTGATTCTACACTGATTAATGAGTCCAAATGAGTCCAAATCAATCTTCTTACATCGTTATTCATTCTGGTTTTATTAGTATCAAGAATAAATCTCAAATCTCCAAACAAGGCAAACTGGAATCACTTCGGTTAAAAGTGAGATAACTTCTTCATCATAACTCCAATGATATTGATTCAACTTCAAGATGATTCTAAACTGATTTATGAGTCCAAATCAAATTTCTTACATCGTGATTCATTATGGTTTTAGTTGTATCAAGAAGAAATTGTCAAATCTCCAAACAGGATAAACTGGAATCACTTTGGTTAAAAGTGGGATAACTTCTTCATCATAACTCTTATGATTCAACTTCAGGGTGATTCTACACTGATTAATGAGTCCAAATCAAGCTTCTTACATCGTGATTCATTCTGGTTTTATTTGTATCAAGAAGAAATTGCCAAATCTCCAAACAGGGCAAACTGGAATCACTTCGGTTAAAAGTGGGATAACTTCTTCATCATAAGTCCAATGATATTGATTCAAATTAAGGGTGATTCGACACTGATTTATGAGTCCAGATCAAGTTTCTTACATCGTGATTCATTCTGGTTTTATTAGTATCAAGAAGAAATTGCCAAATCTCCAAACAGGGCAAACTGGAATCACTTCGGTTAAAAGTGGGGTAACTTCTTCATCATAACTCCTATGATCTTGCTTCAACTTCAGGGTGGTTCTACACTGATTTATGAGTCCAAATCAAGCTACTTACATCGTGATTCATTCTGGTTTTATTAGTATCAAGAATAAATTCACAAATCTCCAAACAGGGCAAACTGGGATCACTTCGGTTTAAAGTGGGATAACTTCTTCATCATAACTCCTATGATCTTGAGTCAACTTCAGGGTGATTGGACACTGATTTATGAGTCCAAATCAAGCTTCTTACATCGTGATTCATTCTGGTTTTATTACTATCATGAAGAAATTGCCAAATCTCCAAACAGGGCAAATTGGAATCACTTCGGTTAAAAGTGGGATATCTTCTTCATCATAACTCCAATGATATTGATTCAACTTCACGGTGATTCTACACTGATTAATGAGTCCAAATAAAGCTTCTTACATCGTGATTCATTCTGGTTTTATTTGTATCAAGAATAAATTCCCAAATCTCCAAACAGGACAAACTGGAATCACTTCGGTTAAAAGTGGGATAACTTCTTCATCATAACTCCAATGATACTGATTCAACTTCAGGGTGATTCTACACTGATTAATGAGTCCAAATGAGTCCAATTCAAGCTTCTTACATCGTTATTCATTCTGGTTTTATTTGTATCAAGAATAAATTTGCAAATCTCCAAACAGGGCAAACTGGAATCACTTCGGTTAAAAGTGGGATAACTTCTTCATCATAACTCCAATGATATTGATTCAACTTCAGGATGACTCTAAACTGATTTATGAGTCCAAATCAAATTTCTTACATCGTGATTCATTATGGTTTTATTTGTATCAAGAAGAAATTGTCAAATCTCCAAACAGGATAAACTAGAATCACTTTGGTTAAAAGTGGGATAACTTCTTCATCATAACTCCTATGATTCAACTTCAGGGTGATTCTACACTGATTAATGAGTCCAAATCAAGCTTCTTACATCGTGATTCATTCTGGTTTTATTTGTATCAAGAAGAAATTGCCAAATCTCCAAACAGGGCAAACTGGAATCACTTCGGTTAAAAGTGGGATAACTATCATACCTCCAATGATATTGATTCAACTTCAGGGTGATTCTACACTGATTAATGAGTCCAAATCAATCTTCTTACATCGTGATTCATTCTGGTTTTATTAGTATCAAGAATAAATTCCCAAATCTCTAAACAGGACAAACTGGAATCACTTCGGTTAAAAGTAGGATAACTTCTTCATCATAACTCCTATGATCTTGAGTCAACTTAAGGGTGATTCGACACTGATTTATGAGTCCAAATCAAGCTTCTTACATTGTGATTAATTCTGGTTTTATTAGTATCCAGAATAAATTGCCAAATCTCCAAACAGGGCAAACTGGAATCACTTCGGTTAAAAGTGGGATAACTTCTTCATCATAACTCCAATGATATTGATTCAACTTCAGGGTGATTATACACTGATTAATGAGTCCAAATAATGCTTCTTACATCGTGATTCATTCTGGTTTTATTAGTATCAAGAATAAATTCCCAAATCTCCAAACAGGGCAAACTAGAATCACTTCGTTAAAAGTGGGATAACTTCTTCATCATAACTCTATGATCTTGAGTCAACTTCAGGGTGATTCTACACTGATTTATGAGTCCAAATCAAGCTTCTTACATCGTGATTCATTCTGGTTTTATTAGTATCAAGAAGAAATTGCCAAATCTCCAAACAGGCAAACTGGAATCACTTCGGTTAAAAGTGGGATAACTTCCTCATCATAACACCTATGATCATGATTCAACTTCAGGGTGATTCTAAACTGATTTATGAGTCCAAATCAAGATTCTTACATCGTGATTCATTCTGGATTTATTTGTATCAAGAAGAAATTGCCAAATCTCCAAACAGGGTAAACTAGAATCACTTCGGTTAAAAGTGGGATAGCTTCTTCATCATAACTCCAATTATATTGATTCAACACCAGGGTGATTCTACACTGATTAATGAGTCCAAATCAAGCTTCTTACATCGTGATTCATTCTGGTTTTGTTAGTATCAAGAAGAAATTGCCAACTCTCCAAACAGGGCAAACTGGAATCACTTCGGTTAAAAGTGGGATAACTTCTTCATCATAACTCCAGTGATATTGATTTAACTTCAGGGTGATTATCCACTGATTTATGAGTCCAAATAAAGCTTCTTACATCGTGATTCATTCTGGTTTTATTAGTATCAAGAATAAATTGCCAAATCTCCAAACATGGTAAACTGGAGTCACTTTGGTAAAAAGTGGGATAACATCTTCATCATAACTCCTATGATCTTGATTCAACTTCAGGGTGATTCTAAACTGATTTATGAGTCCAACTCAAGATTCTTCCATCGTGATTCATTCTGGTTTTATTTGTATCAAGAAGAAATTGCCAAATCTCCAAACAGGGTAAACTAGAATCACTTCGGTTATAAGTGGGATAACTTCTTCATCATAACTCCTATGATCATGATTCAACTTCAGGGTGATTCTAAACTAATTTATGAGTCCAGATCAAGATTCTTACATCTTGATTCATTATGGTTTTCTTAGTATCAAGAAGAAATTGCCAACTCTCCAAACAGGGTAAACTGGAATCACTTCGGTTAAAAGTGGGATAACTTCTTCATCATAACTCCAATGATATTGATTTCACTTCAGGGTGATTATCCACTGATTTATGATTCCAAATAAAGCTTATTACATCTTGATTCATTCTGGTTTGATTAGAATCAAGAAGAAATTGCCAAATCTCCAAACAGGGTAAACTGGAGTCACTTCGGTTAAAAGTGGGATAACTTCTTCATCATAACTCCAATGATATTGATTTAACTATAGGGTGATTATCCACTGATTTATGAGTCCAAATAAAGCTTCTTACATCGTGATTCATTCTGGTTTTATTAGAATCAAGAAGAAATTGCCAAATCTCCAAACAGGGTAAACTGGAGTCACTTCGGTAAAAAGTGGGAATACATCTTCATCATAACTCCAATGATCTTGATTCAACTTCAGGGTGATTCTACACTAATTTATGAGTCCAGATCAAGATTCTTACATCTTGATTCATTATGGTTTTCTTAGTATCAAGAAGAAATTGCCAACTCTCCAAACAGGGCAAACTGGAATCACTTCGGTTAAAAGTGGGATAACTTCTTCATCATAACTCCAATGATATTGATTCAACTTCAGGGTGATTATCCACTGATTTATGAGTCAAAATAAAGCTTCTTACATCTTGATTCATTCTGTTTTGATTAGAATCAAGAAGAAATTGTCAAATCTCCAAACAGGGTAAACTGGAGTCACTTCGGTTAAAAGTGGGATAACATCTTCATCATAACTCCTATGATCTTGATTCAACTTCAGGGTAATTCTACACTGATTTATGAGTCCAAATCAAGATTCTTACATCTTGATTCATTCTGGTTTGATTCGAATAAAGAAGAAATTGCCAAATCTCCAAACAGGGTAAACTGGAATCACTTCGGTTAAAAGTGGGATAACTTCCTCATCATAACTCCTATGATCATGATTCAACTTCAGGGTGATTCTAAACTGATTTATGAGTCCAAATCAATATTCTTACATCGTGATTCATTCTGGTTTTATTTTTATCAGGAAGAAATTGTCAAATCTCCAAACAGGGTAAACTAGAATCACTTCGGTTAAAAGTGGGATAACTTCTTCATCATAACTCCAATTATATTGATTCAACACCAGGGTGATTCTACACTGATTAATGAGTCCAAATCAAGCTTCTTACATCGTGATTCATTCTGGTTTTGTTAGTATCAAGAAGAAATTGCCAACTCTCCAAACAGGGCAAACTGGAATCACTTCGGTTAAAAGTGGGATAGCTTCTTCATCATAACTCCAATGATATTAGTTTAACTTCAGGGTGATTATCCACTGATTTATGAGTCCAAATAAAGCTTCTTACATCGTGATTCATTCTGGTTTTATTAGTATCAAGAATAAATTGCCAAATCTCCAAACATGGTAAACTGGAGTCACTTCGGTAAAAAGTGGGATAACATCTTCATCATAACTCCTATGATCTTGATTCAACTTCAAGGTGATTCTAATCTGATTTATGAGTCCAAATCAAGATTCTTCCATCGTCATTCATTCTGGTTTTAGTTGTATCAAGAAGAAATTGCCAAATATCCAAACAGGGTAAACTAGAATCACTTCGGTAAAAAGTGGGATAACATCTCCATCATAACTCCTATGATCTTGATTCAACTTCAGGGTGATTCTACACTGATTTATGAGTCCAGATCAAGATTCTTACATCTTGATTCATTATGGTTTTATCAGTCTCAAGAAGAAATTGTCAACTCTCCAAACAGGGCAAGCTGGAATCACTTCGGTTAAAAGTGGGATAACTTCTTCATCATAACTCCAATGATATTCATTCAACTTCAGGGTGATTATCCACTGATTTATGAGTCAAAATAAATCTTCTTGCATCGTGATTCTGATGCGTCCCTAGGATGCTCTTTGGTTGATGGGAATGGATAGATCCTTGCAAGAACGAATCAGAGACTCAAGTTCTTCAAGGCGTGTGGATTGAATGGTGACACAAGAGGGATGAATGATCTCTTGATACTCCTAGATGAATGATTTGGATATGACACACCAAACTAAACACCCTTAGGTCTCTGGATACTACACACCAGAACTCGGCACACTTTCTAGAGAGAGAGAGAGCCGTCAAGATGAATGTTACTTGTTTATTAAAAGACTGAATGATTACAAGAGGGTGTAGAGAACCCTTTAAATAAGAAACCAGAGAACATACTCTCTAGGGTTTCGACAATGAACCAAAAAAGGAAAGAAAGAAAACTATAGTCTAAGTTTAACATAAGTTTAAAATGAAATAAAAATGTAACTTCATTTAGCCTTGGACCGAGAATAGAGCCTAAGTGATGTGAAGACAAGTTGTGGCCTCGTTAAAAACCTTCCTCCTGGAAAACCTCGTGGGACAAAACCAAAAGCAAGGAAAAGAGCACGCACCCCATGTCTTGCCTAGACACTAACTCAGTTTGATGTAGAGATGGCTTGAATGGTGATCAAGACATCTCGGATCAGACCTTGTCCAAGACTTTCTTGTTGTGGATGTGAAGTGAGTAATCCAACAACATTCTCCTTGAGCTTCTTGACTCTGGAACGAGTCATGGGACCTGCAGGAATGGCTAGAGCATCATCACCAAGTTGTTGGTGCAATGTGGCTTCATGTGGCTCATCTAGACTCTCCTTGTTCTCCTTAGTGATCTGGTCCATGATCACATCAGATTCATTCTGGTTTGATTAGAATCAAGAAGAATTTGCCAAATCTCCAAACAGGGTAAACTGGAGTCACTTCGGTTAAAAGTGGGATAACTTCTTCATCATAACTCCTATAATCTTGATTCAACTTCAGGATGATTCTACACTGATTTATGAGTCTAAATCAAGATTCTTACATCTTGATTCATTCTGGTTTGATTAGAATCAAAAAAAAAAATTGCCAAATCTCCAAAACGGGTAAACTGGAATCACTTTGGTTAAAAGTGGAATAACATCTTCATCATAACTCCTATGATATTGATTCAAATTCAGATTATCCATTGATTTATGAGTCCAAAGAAAGCTTCTTACATCGTGATTCATTCTGGTTTTATTTGTATCAAGAAGAAATTGCCAAATCTCCAAACAGGGTAAACTGGAATCACTTCGGTTAAAAGTGGGATAACTTCTTCATCATAACTTCTATGATCTTGATTCAACTTCAGGGTGATTCTAAACTGATTTATGAGTCCAAATCAAGATTCTTACATCGTGATTCATTCTGGTTTTATTTGTATCAAGAAGAAATTGCCAAATCTCCAAATAGGGTAAACTAGAATCACTTCGGTTAAAAGTGGGATAACTTCTTCATCATAACTCCAATGATATTGATGCAACTCCAGGGTGATTCTACACTGATTAATGAGTCCAAATCAAGCTTCTTACGTCGTGATTCATTCTGGTTTTATTAGTATCAAGAATAAATTGCCAAATCTCCAAACAGGGTAAACTGGAGTCACTTCGGTAAAAAGTGGAATAACATCTTCATCATAACTCCTATGATCTTGATTCAACTTCAGGGAGATTCTACACTGATTTATGAGTCCAGATCAAGATTCTTACATCTTGATTCATTATGGTTTTATTAGTATCAAGAAGAAATTGCCAACTCTCCAAACAGGGCAAACTGGAATCACTTCTGTTAAAAGTGGGATAACTTCTTCATCATAACTCCAATGATATTGATTTAACTTCAGGGTGATTATCCACTGATTTATGAGTCCAAATAAAGTTTCTTACATCTTGATTCATTCTGGTTTGATTAGAATCAAGAAGAAATTGCCAAATCTCCAAACAGGGTAAACTGGAGTCACTTCGGTTAAAAGTGGGATAACTTCTTCATCATAACTCCAATGATATTGATTCAACTTCAGGGTGATTATCCACTGATTTATGAGTCAAAATAATGCTTCTTACATCTTTATACATTCTGTTTTGATTAGAATCAAGAAGAAATTGCCAAAGAAGGAGATGAATGGAAGACTGCCTTTAAAACTAAACATGGATTGTATGAGTGGTTAGTTATGCCATTTGGATTAACCAATGCACCTAGTACATTCATGAGGTTAATGAATCATGTTCTTAGATCATTCATAGGCATTTCTGTTGTAGTATACTTTGATGACATCTTAGTATATAGCAAGAACTTAGAAGAGCATCTAGATCATCTTAGGGCTGTCTTGAGTGTTTTGAGAAGTGAAAAGCTTTATGCCAACTTGAAGAAGTGCACTTTTTGCACAGATAACTTGGTTTTCCTAGGCTTTGTTGTAAGTGCAGATGGAGTTAAGGTAGATGAGGAGAAGATCAAGGCAATCAAAGATTGGCCGAGTCCAACCACAGTAGGAGAAGTGAGGAGTTTCCATGGGCTTGCTGGCTTCTATAGGAGATTTGTGAAGGACTTTAGCACCATTGCAGCTCCCTTGACTGAAGTGATAAAGAAAGATGTTGGATTCAAGTGGGGAGAAGCACAAGAGAAGGCTTTCCAGAGCCTAAAAGAGAAGCTTACTCAATCACCTCTTCTTATGCTTCCTGACTTTACTAAAACGTTTGAAATAGAATGTGATGTGATCATGGACCGGATCACTAAGGAGAACAGGGAGAGTCTAGATGAGCCACATGAAGCCACATTGCATCAACAACTTGGTGATGATGCTCTAGCCATTCCTGAAGGTCCCATGACTCATTCCAGAGTCAAGAAGCTTAAGGAGAATGTTGTTGGATTACTCACTTCACATCCACAACAAGAAAGTCTTGGACAAAGTCTGATCCGAGATGTCTTGATCACCATTCAAGCCATCTCTACATCAAACTGAGTTAGTGTCTAGGCAAGACATGGGGTGCGTGCTCTTTTCCTTGCTTTTGGTTTTGTCCCATGTGGTTTTCTGGAGGAAGGTTTTTAACGAGGCCACAACTTGTCTTCACATCACTTAGGCCCTATCTCGGTCCAAGGCTAAAAGAAGTTACATTTTTATTTCATTTTAAGCTTATGTTAAACTTAGACTATAGTTTCCTTTCTTTCCTTTTCTTGCTTAATGTCGAAACCCTAGAGAGCATGTTCTCTGGTTTCTTATTTAAAGGGTTCTCTACACCCTCTTGTAGGCATCCAGCTTTTTAATAAACAAGTATCATTCATCTTGACGGCTCTCTCTCTCTCTCTAGAAAGGGTGTCGAGTTCTGGTGTGTAGTATCCAGAGACCTAAGGGTGTTTAGTTTGGTGTGTCATATCCAAGTTATTCATCTAGGAGTATCAAGAGATCATCCATCCCTCTTGTGTCACCATTCAATCCACACGCCTTGAAGGACTTGAGTCTCTGATTCGTTCTTGCAAGGATCTATCCATCATCCCATCAACCAAAGAGCATCCTAGGGACGCATCAAGTGGTATCAGAGCAACTTTGGTTGGGAAGTACTCGCTATCCTCTCTTGTTTCTTTTGTTGTTTCATCCGTGTCTCATCTATATCATCTTGAATAAGCATTAGAACTCATCTAACTAAGTCTGCTTGAGTTTCATAATAGATTAGACAAGGATTATAAGACTTTCCTTTTTTGGATTTTTCGGAAACCCTAGAGAGATAAAACCCTAGCCGCATGCACCCTCTTGTCGATTACTTTACTTTGTGCATTAGTCTAGCTTGTTTATCACCTTGAACACGAGCATAATAAGATTATTAGTGTTGACTAGTCAAGCACCAACCGAGAGACTAAGGAGAGAAAGAGAGAGAGAGAGGAGAGACTCATGCAACTCGCAGAACATATGATTATAAGGAGACTGACAATGGAGTATAAAGCACCTCAGTTCATTCCTCAAGAAGACATAGGCGTGTCCAAAGGAGAAGGATGAACCAGGTGTTGACATGAAGAAATAAAGAGCAAGAGAAGCAAGAGGATTTGAATTAGGCAATAAGAGGAGTTTACTTGGTTAACAAGACTGGCCGTACAACCTAAGTGTGACTTGCAAGCAAAGGAAGCCAAGAGTAAAGCATGGGCGAGTGTATCTCATTCAGAATACTCAAATATACTTGCCAAGGCAACTAGAGGCAGAGAATCTTTAGGGAGAGAAGTCACATGTTGTGTTAAGGAGAGTGGACCACTTAGCTCCTGTCCCTTTCCTACATTGCTGGACGTGCCTCTGCTCCTCCTCAGACTGTCCCTGCCATTCCTCAGTCCCTGGCATCCCTCAGACTGTCCCTGGCATCCCTCAGTCTGTCCCTGGCATCCCTCAGTCCCTGCCATTGCTCAGTCCCATTAATTTATGCTTTTCTTTATTCAAACTTGTCTGATTATTTTATGTATTGTCTGGTCTATATAAAGACATGTATCCAGAACTAAGAAAGGCAAGGAAATCATATTCTCTCCTTCTCTCTCTCTCACTCACGAAATCCCTCACTCTCTCTCCTGTTCTTACTATTCTTCACATTTCCAGCAACAAACTCTTTCTTAATCTCATTTAAACACTCACTAAATTACTAAAACTCACATGGTATCAGAGCTGTATGCTCTTGAGACCTAAATCTCCCTACTCTCTTTACTTACTTCCGCAAATTCTCTGAGTTTCATTTCTATTTTTGGCAAAGTTCATCTTGTTCTTCAGCTGTTCATCATTTCCAGCTCCAGAAATTGCCAAAAATGGAAAAGTCTACTTAAATTGAGTAAAGGTGATTTCGACCAAGAAAATGAAGAAGGAGAACCTTATTCCAGTGACCCTAGAGGGTCCTAACTATCTTTTATGGTCAAGAGTGGTCAGAGTTACCTTGGAAAGTCATGGACTTTGGGACAGCCATATCATGGAGGCTGAAATTTCAAAGAGGATGGCTCAAGAGGATAGTCAGGCTACTTGTATGAAGCATGAAGCCAAGTGGGTTCAAGAGGAACAGCAAGCACTTGGAATTATACACAGCTCTCTGTCTGAACAGATCTTGGAGGATCATTATCACATCAGAATCGCCAAGAATCTATGGGAGAAGCTTCAAAATATTTATGGGAATCTATGGGAGAGTCTTCAAGCTGTCTATGAGCAAGACAAAGTTTTCAGTCTTCTCCTAAACTTGGATTTACCCTGCAAAAGTCTGATAAGTCATATTATTCAAGAAAGGAAGCTGCCAAGTTCCCAAGGAAGCCAGCCGAGTACATTTGAGCTCAAGGAGTTTGAGTATCAAGTAATTGAAGGAAGAACCATGTATTCAGCATTCTGTGGTGATTCTAATGAAGGAGGAACATGGAGGAGTATGGCAGGGGCGACCAATTCTGATGGTCCAGTGACCAGAAGAGACTTTGATGCCTTTATAAAAGCTGCCAAGGCCCTTATCTCACCCAAGGAGGTTGGTAATTATTCTCCTGACTCTAAACCCATTATTATAGATTCAGGAGCTAGCCATCACATGATTAGTGATAGGAACCTGGTTAGTAATATCAAACCTGCCTCAGGGAATGTGCTTATAGCAAATGGTGATAAGGTTAAGATAGAAGGGATAGGGAACCTTAGGTTGTTTGATAAAGAATCAACTGCCTTGTATATGCCTCAGTTTACATCAAATTTGCTATCAGTGAAAAGAGCAACCGTTGATCTGAATTGTCAAGTTGTCTTTAGACCTGATGAGGTTGAGTTTCAAGACTTGAAGACAGGGCAGGTTATTGGTAGAGGGCACAGCCATCAGGAACTGTATCACCTAGAGAAGACTAAGATATCTGGTGCAACGCCTGCTCACTGCCTGATCAGTGCTTCTAATGGGGTTGAGAGCACCATATGGCACTCTAGATTGGGACATCCCCATACTAGAGCATTGAACTTGATGCTTCCGGGTATGGTGTTTCAGAATGATGAATGTGAAGCATGTATCTTGGGGAAGCATTGTAGGACAGTCTTTCCAAGGTCTAGCACTATCTATGAGAAGTGTTTCGACCTGGTTCATTCTGATGTGTGGACAGCACCGTGTCTTTCCAGAGAGAATCACAAGTACTTTGTCACCTTCATTGATGAGAAGTCAAAATACACATGGGTGACTCTGATTCAGACAAAAGACCGGGTGCTGGAGGCATTCAAGAACTTCCATAATCATGTTTCCAACCATTTCAATGCCAAGTTGAAGATCCTCAGGTCTGATAATGGTGGAGAGTACACTAGTCAAGCATTTAAGCAATATCTAGCTCAGCATGGGATCATTCAGCAAACTAGCTGTCCTTACACACCACAACAAAATGGTGTAGCTGAGAGGAAAAATCGACATCTGATGGAGGTGGCCAGGAGCATGATGTTCCATACAAGTGTACCTAAAAGGTTTTGGGGAGATGCAGTCATGACAGCATGCTACTTGATCAACCGGATTCCAACCAGAATTCTTCAAGACCAATCTCCATTTGAGGTATTGAACAAAACTAGACCATCTATTGATCATATGCGTGTGTTTGGGTGTCCTTGCTTTGTCTTGATACCAGGAGAGCAAAGAAATAAACTAGAGGCCAAGAGTACAAGAGCTATGTTCATTGGCTACTCTCCAAACCAAAAGGGTTATAAGTGTTATGAACCAGAGACTAGGAGAGTCCTGGTATCTCGAGATGTGAAGTTTGTGGAATCTAGAGGATACTACAACAACAAAGATTGGAGTGAACTTGAGAATCTATCCCAATCAACCTCGGATAGAGCAAACAATCTTCGACGGGTAATGGAGAGTATTGGGATCAGTATACCTATGGATAAGAGAGGTACTGAACCAGATGAGGCTAGACAAGCTCCCACTCAGTCTAGTGAAGCTGAGACCACCACTGATGAGTTTGAGGGTCAGGAGATTCCCCACCTTGACCATGAGGGGGGCAACAATGCTGAGCCACAATCCGAAAACTCAGCACCAATTCATGGTCAAGATGAGCAACAAGATCAAGAAGCACCAGTGGTAAATGAGAACCAACCCTCAGCCAATGAAGAAGAGGTTCAAAATGAAGAATCACAACCAGTACTAAGGAGGAGTACTAGAATCAAACAGCCGGCCTCTAATTGGATCAACACAAGGGTCTACTTCAACTCACAAGCTGTAGCTCATCCTATACAAGCAACATGCTCCCTAGCTCAATATCCTATGGATCATCAAGCTTTCATCACTAACCTTGATGAGGCTTACATACCAAGGTCATA
>CAJHQQ010005609.1:0-15510 GCA_905132885.1 Moricandia moricandioides
TAGTGCCTAAGAAGGATGGTACATGGCGTATGTGTGTTGATTGTAGATCAATCAACAACATCACAGTGAAGTATCGCCACCCTATCCCTAGACTTGATGATATGCTTGATGAGTTACATGGTTCTTGCATCTTTTCTAAGATTGATTTAAAAAGTGTTATCATCAGATTAGGATAAGAAGGAGATAATGGAAAACCTGCCATTCAAAACTAAACATGGATTATATGAGTGGTTAGTTATTGCCATTTGGATTAACCAATGCACCTAGTACATTCATGAGTTAATGAATCATGTTCTTAGATCATCTGATAGGCATTTCTGTTGTAGTATACTTTGATGACAATCTTAGTATATAGCAAGAACTTAGAAGAACATCTAGATCATCTTAGGGCTGTCTTGAATGTTTTGAGGAGTGAAAGCTTTATGCCCAACTTGAAGAAGTGCACCTTTTGCACAGATTAACTTGGTTTTCCTAGGCTTTGTTGTTGAGTGCAGATGGAGTTAAGGTTGATGAGGAGAAGATCAAAGCCATCAAAGACTGGCCGAGTCCAACCACAGCAGGAGAAGTGAAGGAGTTTCCATGGACTTGCTGGGTTCTATTTGGCGATTTGTGAGAGACTTTAGCACCATTGCAGCTCCCTGACTGAAGTGATAAAGAAGGATGTGGGATTCAAGTGGGGAGAAGCACAAGAGAAGGCTTTCCAGAGCCTAAAAGAGAAGCTTACTCAATCACCTCTCCTTATGCTTCCTGATTTCACTAAAACATTTGAAATAGAATGTGATGCCTCAGGAATTGGAATTGGTGCTGTGTTGATGCAGGATAGGAAACCTATTGCATACTTCAGTGAGAAGCTTGGAGGAGCCACTCTCAACTATGCAAACCTATGACAAAGAACTATATGCCTTGGTGAGGGCATTACAAACGTGGCAACACTACTTGTGGCCCAAAGAGTTTGTCATCCACACTGATCATGAGTCCCTAAAGTATCTAAAAGGGCCAGAGTAAGCTTAGCAAGAGACACGCAAGGTGGGTTGAGTTCATTGAGACCTTCCCATACGTGATCAAAATATAAACAAGGTAAGGAGAATGTAGTTGCTGATGCACTATCTCGGAGGTATGTTCTCTTGACCACCCTAGATGCTAAGTTGCTTGGGTTTGAGCAGATAAAGGATATGTATGATACTGACCATGATTTCAAAGAATCCTATGCTTCTTGTGCTAAGTTTGCTGCAGGGCATACTTTAGAAAAGAAGGCTACTTGTTTTAATGACAAATAGATTGTGTGTGCCTAATTGCTCTTGAAGAGATCTTTTTTGTCAGGGAACCCATGGGGGCAGTCTAATGGGACAATTGGGATTGCCAAGACCCTTAAAAGTTTTGCAGGATCACTTCTATTGGCCGCACCATGAAGAGAGATGTAGAGAGAATCTGTGGGAGGTGTGCTACTTGCAAGCATGCTAAGTCCCAAGTCCAATCCCAGGGTTTGCCTAGGACTAGAACAGGAAAGGATTCAATCTTTGTGGTTGTTGATAGGTTCTCTAAGATGGCACATTTCATAGCATGTCATAAGACTGATGATGCATTGCACGTTGCTAACTTGTTCTTTAAAGAGGTTGTTCGTTTGCATGGCATGCCTAGGACTATAGTTTCTGATAGGGACACTAAGTTTCTTAGTTACTTCTGGAAGACACTTTGGTCTAAGCTAGGCACTAAACTGTTGTTTTCTACTACATGTCATCCACAAACTGATGGACAAACTGAAGTAGTTAATAGAACCTTAGGAACACTCCTGCGTGCATTCATTAAAAAGAACTTAAGGACATGGGAAGAATACTTACCACACTGTGAATTTGCATACAATCATGCTATGCATTCTGCTTCTAAGTATTCACCTTTTGAGATTGTTTATGGGTTCAATCCCACCTTTCCTTTGGATCTAATGCCTTTACCTGAGTGTGAAAGGATCAGTCTAGATGGCAAGAAGAAAGCAGAGATGGTCCAACTGATCCATGAGAAGGCTAGACAAAACATTGAGCAGAAGACCAAGCTTTATGAGAAGCAAGCTAACAAGGGGAGACGTGTGAGAACCTTTGAAGTTGGTGACCAAGTTTGGTTGCACCTGAGGAAGGATAGGTTCCCCAACGAGAGGAAGTCCAAGCTGATGCCAAGGGTTGATGGACCCTTCGAGATCATCCACAATATCAATGACAATGCCTACAAACTTGATCTCCAAGGTAAGTATGATGTATCAAATAGCTTCAATGTCACTGACTTGGCTCCTTTTGCTGTAGATGAACCTGATTTGAGGACAAATCCTTTTCAAGAGGGAGGGGATGATGTGATCATGGACCGTATCACTAAGGAGAACAAGGAGAGTCTAGATGAGCCATATGAAGCCACATTACACCAGCAGCCTGGTGATGATGCTCTAGCCATTCCTGAAGGTCCCATGACTCGTTCCAGAGTCAAGAAGCTCAAAGAGAATGTTGTTGGATTACTCACTTCACATCCACAACAAGAAAGTCTTGGACAATGATGTGATCATGGACCGGATCACTAAGGAGGACAATGAGGAGAGTCTAGATGAGCCACATGAAGCCACTATGCATCAACCATTTGATGAGGATGCTCTAGCCATTCCTGAAGGTCCCATGACTCGTTCCAGAGCCAAGAAGCTTAAGGAGAATGTTGTTGGATTACTCACTTCACATCCACAACAAGAGGGTCTTGGACAAGGTTTGATCCGAGATGTCTTGATCACCATTCAAGCCATCTCTACACCAAACTGAGGTAGTGTCTAGGCAGACATGGAGTGCGTGCTCTTTTCCTTGCTTTGGTTTTGTCCCACGAGGTTTTCTAGAAGGAAGGTTTTTAACGAGGCCACAACATGTCTACAAATCACCTAAGTGCTACACTCGGTCCAAGATCAATAGAAGTGCATTTTTATTTCATTTAAACTTATAAACTATAGTTTGCTTTCTTTCCTTTTTTTGGTTCTTTGTCGAAAACCCTAGAGGCATATCTCTGGTTTTCTTATTTAAAGGGTGCCTTATACCCTATTGTACTCACGGAACCTTTTTTATAGAAGTCATTCATCTTTTGCGGCTCTCTCTCTCTCTAAAAGAAGTGTGCCGAGTCTGGTGTGTCATATCCAGAGCTTAAGGGTGTTTAGTTTGGTGTGTAATATCCAAACCATTCATCTAGGAGTATCAAGAGATCATCCATCCCTCTTGTGTCACCATCCATTCCACACGCCCTTGAAGGACTTGAGTCTTTTGATTCGTTCTTGCAAGGATTATCCATTCCCATCAACCAAAGAGCATCCTAGGGACGCATCAAGTGGTATCAGAGCAACTTTGGTTGGGAAGTACTCGCTATCCCTTCTTGTTTCTTTGTGTTTATCATTCGCATAACTAGAAAAGAAGTGTTCGCTTTCTCTCTTTGCTTTTGTTTCTTGCTTGCTTTTGATTCTTGCATCCGTGTAGCATCCATGACATCTTGAATAAGCATTAGACTACTTTGTTTAGGGCTGCTCGAGATTCATAATAGATTAGACAAGCATTCTTAGACTTTCCTTTTTTGGTTTTCTCGGAAGCCCTAGAGAGAGAGTAACCCTAGCCGCATGCATCTTCTTTGTCGATTGCTTTGTGTCTTGCTCTAAGTTGTTTATCACCTAGAACACGAGTAAAAGAAGCTTGTTAGGTTGCTAGGAAACCTTAGAAGTGTTTAGGAAAAAGATTAGTAGCTATTCCATTTTGCTTGCAATCGATTTCCTTTTTAAGCCGATTTCCTTTTCACTAGTTGTCTTGCGAGAGAAGCTTGTTTGTTTTTCCTTTTTACTTGTTTGTCTTTTCCTTTTTGCTTGTCTTCTTCCCTAGAACTCTTTACTGGTTGTCTTGTTTGTTTATAAGCAGGTACAATGGTGTCCGAGTCTGAGGAAGAGGCTGAACTCGTCAGGAGAAACAAACTCCTCATGGAAGCTATGACCGAGCAACTTAACCAAAGCATGGTAGCAACCATGACCGAGATGATGAGGACCAGCCTCAGTGACATCAGAAGAGAGTTAAGAGAAGATATAAGGAGAGACACTAGGAGAGAAGAGAGACCACAAGCGGCACACCAAGCAAATCGCCAAACCACTCGCCAAGCTCTGATCCTAATGTGTGGTCTAATTCTTGCTGGAGGTTGAGTGATGTTTCAGGTACACAAGAGGTGCTAGCTGTCTATCATTAATCCGAGACAAAGAAGAAGGCTTTGCCCATGTATTCAGAGCCTACACATGATGTATATTCCTGTTTGATTCAGAGCCTACACATGATGTATATTCCTGACCATGGAGAGATTGTTGGAGAAGGTCAGATGGTAATAAGTCTTGGTTGAGCCAGAACACGGCTGTCCTTTGAAGATACCTCAAGGAGGATTGATGGAGAGGCAGACCAGAAGTTGACCAACCATCCACCAGGCTGGATCTTCTCATCACTTGTGTGTAGAGAACCGGTTGATTTAAGCGCAGGCCATTTGGTTGTTGAGCTCCTGGTTCCAAGAGACACACAAGGAAGAGTTGTTTTAGGCAGTGGAGAGGAGATCAAGGGAGGAGGAACTGGTTGACTTAAGCGCAGCTGTTGGGGTGATGCGCTCCTGGTCCTAGCTCAGTCTTGCTCACTTCCAAGCTTGGTCCATCCCTATACTCTCTCGATCAAGCTTGAGGAGGGGTAATGAAGAAGCAATCCTGAAGATCCAGCCGCCACAAGCCATTGGCAAGCTGTGGAGTTCACACTTGCATCATAAACCAGATCAAAGAAGACTCAAGGAACTCACTGTCCCAATCCAAGCTTGGTCCTTCACCTATTATCTCTGGATCAAGCTTGAGGAGGGGTATTGGTGTGCAATTCTGAGGATCCAAGTCGTCCAGTGTCTCTTGGCAAGAAGTGGAGTTCACTCTTGCATCATTCCTCACCAGCCGGATCAAAGAAGCTATCATGAACTCATTGCAACCTTGCAAGCTTGGACCTTCACCTATTCTCGGTTCCAAGCTTGAGGGGGAGTGTGAATGAGCTTCCTATGATCTGAGAGATGTCTTACCAAGTGGGGACTCAAGTGGAGTTCACTCCCTACCATAATGATGAAAGGGAAGCACCTTAAACTCATCTCAAAACATTCATTGCTGTTCTTATGATTAAAATGTTATTGAGATTGTTGTGATTAGTGCATTACCTTGAGAACTGATGCACCTGTGGGATATTGTATCAGGTACCTTACTTGAGACTCAATGAAGCAAAGAACCGGTCCATCCTTACCTATCAAGATGGCGAGTAGTCAGAAGAGAGGGGGAGACACAAACCGGGGTCTAAGAAGAGTCCAAGGTGTTGGTGTGTGCAAGTGATGGAGTCCACGCTTGCACCACAAGTTAGGCCACGATCCAGAGCCAAAGGACTCCACCATGATAAATCTGAAGTTCCTTAGGCTCACTGGCCAATCCCTAGGCTTTGGAGAACTCTACTCTTTTCCTTGGTTGGTTTTATCCCTAAGGAGGGTTTTCTGGCCAAGGTTTTTAATGAGGGAGCTTCTTCAAGGTTCCAAGCTTGTCCAAGGATCTCCTATGGTCAAGCTTGAGGGGGAGTGTTGGAATAATAAAAGATAGAGAAGACGAAGCAAGCTGGATTAAGGTTCAAACTAGGACAGCAAAGTGAGAAGATTTGAATCTGTCTACTATTCATCCAAAACCTAACCAGACTTGACTTGTAAGGCAAGGAATGAGTGGGGAAGACATTATGGACGTGGCTAATGCTCCAGAAGTCAAGGCAATTCAGTTTGAATGCAATTGGAACTAGCTGGTCTGATTTAGACAAGAAAGAGAGCAAGTGGTGCATAAGAAGAAGGACTGACCTGTCACTATCACACCAAGCTGTGTGTGCCTCTTCCTCCAGTCACTTTCTCACCATTCTGGACGTGCCCAGCCTGTCCCAGCCAGCCTGCCCCTTCTGATTTCCCCACAATATTATTGTTTATCCATTCCCTACACAAGTAATTGTTTATTAGCTAGTTTGTTGTGTAGTTGGGCTATATATTAGCCTCTCTTGTAATCAAAATAAATCAAGCTGAAAGTGGGGAGTTCCCCTTTCTTCTTCACCATTCTCCTGTCTCATTAATCTCTCTATTCTCTGGTTACTCACTCTCTTACACGAAATCTCTCACAATAATCTCATACTCCTCCTAAATCTCTCTTATTCTCCAATACTCTACATTGCAGTCTCTTTGATTCTCACATACTCTCTTAATTCTTTTCTCCTTAATTTCGACCACACTCTGTTCTAAACACCATTCACACACCCTAATCTGTCTATTCTAACATGAAGGTTATGAGGAGACTGATGAAGAGTATGATCACTTTAGTTCATCCTCAAGAAGACCTAGGCGTGCCCATGAAAGAAGAGTGAATCAAGGAGATGATCTTGCCGGTTTGAAGATCAAGATACCCCCATTCCATGGCAAGGCCGATCCGGATGCCTATCTTGAGTGGGAGAAGAAGATTGAGCTAGTCTTCCAGTGCAAGCAATACACCAACCACAAGAAGATTCAAATTGCTGCCACTGAGTTCTATGACTATGCCTTGAGTTGGTGGGATCAATACCTCACAACTCGTAGAAGGAATGGAGAGGAACCGGTTGAGACTTGGACAGAGATGAAGTCAATCATGCGCAAGAGGTTTGTTCCAAGCCATTACCTTAGAGACTTGCACCACCGGTTGAGGAAGCTTACACAAGGTTCAAGATCAGTGGAGGAGTATTACCAAGAGATGGAGTTGCTTATGTTGAGGGCCAACATATCAGAGGATAGAGAAGCAACCATGTCAAGGTTCCTTTGTGGCTTAAACCGAGAGATACAAGACAATGTTGAGATGCAACATTATGTGGAGCTAGAAGAGATGCTACACAAGGCTATCCTTGTTGAGCAACAACTCAAGAGGAGGGGACCTCACGCAATCAGTATGGCTCCAACCGGTTACACCACAACAAGGAAGAGAAGACACCTTATGCTAAGGAGTCTAAACCATTCCAAAAGGACAACAAGTCCTATCCAAGAGAAGAGGCCAAACCGATCAGTGCTCTTGACAAGGGCAAAGGCAAGGTTGAGGCATCTAGTTCCAGAGCTCGTGATGTCAAATGCTTCAAGTGCCAAGGAAGAGGACACTATGCCAATGAGTGTACCAACAAGAGAGTCATGTTCTTGCGGGAAGATGGAGAGTACACCTCAGGAGAAGACAACACCGAGTCTGACCAAGAAGACACTGAAGAAGAGCTTGAAGAAGGACCAGTCCAGGGGAAGCTTTTAGTAGCAAGAAGACTTCTAAGCTTGCAAAACAAGGCTGAGGAGCTAGAGCAACGTGAGAACCTCTTCTACACCCGGTGCTTGGTCCAAGGAAAAGTGTGCAGCCTCATTGTAGATGGAGGAAGTTGTGTGAATGCTGCGAGTGAGACAATGGTCCAGAAGTTGGGTTTGAAGGTTCAAAAGCATCCCAAGCCATACCGGTTGCAATGGCTGAATGAAGAAGGCACCATGAAGGTCTCAAGTCAAGTTCTTATCCCCTTATCCATTGGGAGATATGAAGATGAAGTCTTGTGTGATGTGTTGCCAATGCAAGCTGGTCACATACTCCTTGGAAGGCCATGGCAATCTGATAGGCGTGTGATCCATGATGGCTTCACCAACAAGCATTCCTTTCTGTTCAAGGGCAAGAAGACTACTCTGGTTCCCTTGACACCCAAGGAAGTGCAACAAGATCAAGTTCAACTCCAAAAGAAGAAGGAGATTGATCTAAAACCGGCTGGAACTAAGCAGCCAAACTTCTATGCAAACATGGGTGATATCAAAAGAACTCTCAACTCTAAACAATCAGCTATATTACTTGTGTTTAAGGAGACTCTATTGAACTTAACTGACCCTACACCGGTGTATCCGAGTGAGATGGTTTCTCTTTTACAGGAGTTCCAAGATGTGTTTCCAGAGGACAATCCCATTGGCCTACCACCATTGAGAGGGATTGAGCACCAGATAGACTTTGTGCCAGGATCAACACTTCCAAACCGTCCAGCATATAGAAGCAATCCGGTTGAGACCAAGGAGTTGCAAAGACAAGTGGAAGAACTCATGGAGAAGGGCTATATCCGAGAGAGTTTGAGCCCATGTGCTGTACCAGTGCTCCTAGTGCCTAAGAAGGATGGTACATGGCGTATGTGTGTTGATTGTAGATCAATCAACAACATCACAGTGAAGTATCGCCACCCTATCCCTAGACTAGATGATATGCTTGATGAATTACATGGTTCTTGCATCTTCTCTAAGATAGATTTAAAAAGTGGTTATCATCAGATTAGGATGAAAGAAGGAGATGAATGGAAAACTGCATTTAAAACTAAGCATGGATTATATGAGTGGTTAGTTATGCCATTTGGATTAACCAATGCACCTAGTACATTCATGAGGTTAATGAATCATGTGCTTAGATCATTCATAGGGATATCGGTTGTAGTATACTTTGATGACATCCTAGTGTATAGCAAGAACCTAGAAGAGCATTTAGATCATCTTAAGGCTGTCTTGAGTGTTCTAAGAAATGAGAAGCTTTATGCCAACCTAAAGAAGTGCACCTTTTGTGAGAATAGATAAACCAGAGTGTGAGAGTGGTGTAGAGACAGAGTATGGTCGAAACTAAGAGAAAGAGAATGAAGAGATTAAGTGAGAATCAAAGAGAATGCAGTGAAGAGTATGAAAGTATGAGAGTGTTCTTGAGTATCAAAGAGGGTGAGTTCGTGTGTAACCAGAGAGATTAGAGAGAATGAGAGACTAAGAGAGTATAGAACCAGAGAATAGTGAAGAAAGAGAACTCCTCTTTGCTTAGAGGTTTCAGAATACACATGGAGTGGCTTTATAGCCAGATTACAACTTGTAACATATTAAACTATTGTTAAAGTACAGATTTACTAAACTAATATTATTGTAGGGTTTCTGATGCTGCCATGAGGATGCAGCCAAGGTGAATCTCGACCAGAGGGAGTGAGAGTGACAGGAGAGAGAGATGGGCACGGTTTGGTTGAGAGAAAGTGACAGCCGGCTCATCCTCTTATGCACATGTGACTTTTATTCTAATTAATTCCCAACTTGCCTAAGCTGTTTCCAACGGTCTGATCTCTATTTTAAACTTCAAATCTGCCTCATAAGACTCAGCTGGACGAGTTCCCCACTTGCCTTGACTTCCAAGACACTCTAGGTTAGGATTTGATACTTGCGCGCCAAGACTGTACGGACAGGTTCAAACTTGCTCTTGATGCTTCATCTTTGATGCTTGGTCTCTTCACCAGTATTATTTATCTTCATTATAACACTCCCCCTCAAGCTTGACCATAGGAGATCCTTGGACAAGCTTGGAACCTTGAAGAAGCTCCCTCATTAAAAACCTTGGCCAGAAAACCCTCCTTAGGGATAAAACCAACCAAGGAAAAGAGTAGAGTTCTCCAAAGCCTAGGGATTGGCCAGTGAGCCTAAGGAACTTCAGATTTATCATGGTGGAGTCCTTTGGCTCTGGATCGTGGCCTAACTTGTGGTGCAAGCGTGGACTCCATCACTTGCACACACCAACACCTTGGACTCTTCTTAGACCCCGGTTTGTGTCTCCCCCTCTCTTCTGACTACTCGCCATCTTGATAGGTAAGGATGGACCGGTTCTTTGCTTCATTGAGTCTCAAGTAAGGTACCTGATACAATATCCCACAGGTGCATCAGTTCTCAAGGTAATGCACTAATCACAACAATCTCAATAACATTTTAATCATAAGAACAGCAATGAATGTTTTGAGATGAGTTTAAGGTGCTTCCCTTTCATCATTATGGTAGGGAGTGAACTCCACTTGAGTCCCCACTTGGTAAGACATCTCTCAGATCATAGGAAGCTCATTCACACTCCCCCTCAAGCTTGGAACCGAGAATAGGTGAAGGTCCAAGCTTGCAAGGTTGCAATGAGTTCATGATAGCTTCTTTGATCCGGCTGGTGAGGAATGATGCAAGAGTGAACTCCACTTCTTGCCAATGGCTTGTGGCGGCTGGATCTTCAGGATTTCTTCTTCATTACCCCTCCTCAAGCTTGATCCAGAGAGTATAGGGATGGACCAAGCTTGGAAGTGAGCAAGACTGAGCTAGGACCAGGAGCGCATCACCCCAACAGCTGCGCTTAAGTCAACCAGTTCCTCCTCCCTTGATCTCCTCTCCACTGCCTAAAACAACTCTTCCTTGTGTGTCTCTTGGAACCAGGAGCTCAACAACCAAATGGCCTGCGCTTAAATCAACCGGTTCTCTACACACAAGTGATGAGAAGATCCAGCCTGGTGGATGGTTGGTCAACTTCTGGTCTGCCTCTCCATCAATCCTCCTTGAGGTATCTTCAAAGGACAGCCATGTTCTGGCTCAACCAAGACTTATTACCATCTGACCTTCTCCAACAATCTCTCCATGGTCAGGAATATACATCATGTGTAGGCTCTGAATCAAACAGGAATATACATCATGTGTAGGCTCTGAACAGCATGGGCAAAGCCTTCTTCTTTGTCTTGGTTTGATGATGGACAGAGGACAACACTTGTGTACCTGAAACACCACTCAAACTCCAGCAAAAATTAGACCATACATTAGGATCAGAGCTTGATAACTCACCAAGTCTGATCCATAATGATTAACAAGATGCAATGGACTGAATCTAAACAACTCATTCAGTTCAAATCCAAGCAAACCAATTCACTAAATGCTCAAACATGATAAATCATCAATTACAAGGCATCTAGGCTCATTTTATCACACATATGACAGTAACAGAATGCAATTACAATTTATGACAGTAGCTTAGACTAGACAACTCATCTAATCAAGCTACACAACCATGAATGCATCACATGACCAGGAAACTCTCCTAGACCTTTAGCAATGCAACAAGACACAAACTGAGACTAAGCAACTTACTTAGGCCAGACACAATACAAACAATTATTCTAGGACAGAAACTAGACATAACCATGCTAGCAAGCTTAAAGAATCCTAGAACAATACACACACAACTTTTAAGTATCATGGGACAGAAACTAGGTTCAACAACTCTAGCAACTTTGAACTGTCCCTAAGATACTAAACACACCTCTCAACACAACAAGACATAACTACACAAGCTCTTATTAAGGGTTAGGAGGTTAACTTACAACCAAGGAACCTGAGCTGGTTCCTTGAACCTCCAAGGCACACAATTCACTTGAACTTAACAGATTTGGAGTTTGGGTTCTCTACCCCACTCCATTTCCTTGTGTGTGCTTTCCCTTTGAACCACTCATGCTTCAGACCCCTCCTTTCTTCATGTTTACCAGGAGCCACCTTCTGGAACACAGTGAGAGACTCCATCTTGGAAAGAACAAGAAAATCGCTGGTACAGACATGGTTTGGAGTTTTGGTTGCTAAACAGCTACAAAACCTTCTTTCTCCAAGCGATATCTTCATGCTGAACAGGAGGGAGGATAATAGACCTTGGGAAGCCTCTGGACACGTCATGCTTGCAGTCTTCTTCCTCTTGAAGAGATTGAACAACCAACAAGACAGAAACTTCTTCAATGGTTTGAAACAGCAAGGAGGGTGAACTTGTGTTTGATTTGCGGAAGCTTTGTGATTTTCAGGAGCTTGGTGTGAGAATAGATAAACCAGAGTGTGAGAGTGGTGTAGAGACAGAGTATGGTCGAAACTAAGAGAAAGAGAATGAAGAGATTAAGTGAGAATCAAAGAGAATGCAGTGAAGAGTATGAAAGTATGAGAGTGTTCTTGAGTATCAAAGAGGGTGAGTTCGTGTGTAACCAGAGAGATTAGAGAGAATGAGAGACTAAGAGAGTATAGAACCAGAGAATAGTGAAGAAAGAGAACTCCTCTTTGCTTAGAGGTTTCAGAATACACATGGAGTGGCTTTATAGCCAGATTACAACTTGCAACATATTAAACTATTGTTAAAGTACAGATTTACTAAACTAATATTATTGTAGGGTTTCTGATGCTGCCATGAGGATGCAGCCAAGGTGAATCTCGACCAGAGGGAGTGAGAGTGACAGGAGAGAGAGATGGGCACGGTTTGGTTGAGAGAAAGTGACAGCCGGCTCATCCTCTTATGCACATGTGACTTTTATTCTAATTAATTCCCAACTTGCCTAAGCTGTTTCCAACGGTCTGATCTCTATTTTAAACTTCAAATCTGCCTCATAAGACTCAGCTGGACGAGTTCCCCACTTGCCTTGACTTCCAAGACACTCTAGGTTAGGATTTGATACTTGCGCGCCAAGACTGTACGGACAGGTTCAAACTTGCTCTTGATGCTTCATCTTTGATGCTTGGTCTCTTCACCAGTATTATTTATCTTCATTCTAACACCTTTTGCACAGATAACTTGGTTTTCCTAGGCTTTGTTGTGAGTGCAGATGGAGTTAAGGTTGATGAAGAGAAGATCAAGGCAATCAAGGAATGGCCGAGTCCAACCTCAGTAGGAGAAGTGAGGAGCTTCCATGGACTTGCCGGCTTCTATAGAAGATTTTCAAGGACTTTAGCACCATTGCAGCTCCCTTAACTGAAGTTATCAAGAAGGATGTTGGTTTCAAGTGGGGAGAAGCACAAGAGAAGGCTTTCCAGAGCCTAAAAGAGAAGCTTACTCAATCACCTCTTCTTATGCTTCCTGACTTTGCTAAAACCTTTGAAATAGAATGTGATGCATCAGGAATTGGTATTGGTGCCGTGTTGATGCAGGATAGGAAACCCATTGCATACTTCTGTGAGAAGCTTGGAGGAGCCACACTCAACTATGCAACCTATGACAAAGAGCTCTATGCCTTGGTGAGGGCATTACAAACGTGGCAACATTATTTGTGGCCAAAAAGAGTTTGTCATCCACACTGATCATGAGTCCCTCAAGTATCTAAAAGGGCAGAGTAAGCTTAGCAAGAGACACGCAAGGTGGGTTGAATTCATTGAGACCTTCCCATACGTGATCAAGTATAAACAAGGTAAGGAGAATGTAGTTGCTGATGCACTATCTCGGAGGTATGTTCTCTTGACAACTTTAGATGCTAAGTTACTTGGGTTTGAGCAGATAAAAGATATGTATGATACTGATCATGACTTCAAGGAAGCTTATGCTTCATGTGCTAAGTTTGCCTCAGGGCATTACTTTAGAAAGGATGATTACTTATTCTTTGACAATAGATTGTGTGTGCCTAATTGCTCTTTGAGAGACCTTTTTGTCAGGGAATCCCATGGGGGCAGTCTAATGGGACACTTTGGGATTGCCAAGACCTTAAAAGTTTTACAGGATCACTTCTATTGGCCGCACATGAAGAGAGATGTGGAGAGGATATGTGGAAGGTGTGCTACTTGCAAGCATGCCAAGTCCCAAGTTCAAAACCAGGGTTTGTATACTCCTTTACCTATTCCACACCATCCCTGGAATGACATTTCCATGGACTTCATTGTTGGTTTGCCTAGAACTAGGACTGGAAAGGATTCTATCTTTGTTGTTGTTGATAGGTTCTCTAAGATGGCACATTTCATAGCATGTCATAAGACTGATGATGCATTGCATATAGCTAACTTGTTCTTTAAGGAGGTTGTACGTTTGCATGGCATGCCTAGAACCATAGTTTCTGATAGGGACACTAAGTTTCTTAGTTACTTTTGGAAGACACTTTGGTCTAAGTTAGGCACTAAGCTTTTGTTCTCTACTACATGTCATCCACAAACTGATGGGCAAACTGAGGTAGTTAATAGGACATTAGGGAACACTCCTGCGTGCATTCATTAGAAAGAACTTAAGAACATGGGAAGAATACTTGCCACATTGTGAATTTGCATACAATCATGCTATGCATTCTGCTTCTAAGTATTCTCCATTTGAAATTGTTTATGGGTTCAATCCCACCTCTCCTTTGGATCTAATGCCTTTACCTGAGTGTGAAAGGACAAGTCTAGATGGCAAGAAGAAAGCCGAGTTGGTTCAACAGATTCATGAGAAGGCTAGACAAAACATTGAGCAGAAGACCAAGCTTTATGAGAAGCAAGCAAACAAGGGGAGACGTGTGAGGACCTTTGAAGTTGGTGACCAAGTTTGGTTGCACCTAAGGAAGGATAGGTTCCCCAACGAGAGGAAGTCCAAACTGATGCCAAGGGTTGATGGACCCTTTGAGATCATCCACAAGATCAATGACAATGCCTACAAGCTTGATCTCCAAGGTAAGTACGATGTATCAAATAGCTTCAATGTCACTGACTTGGCTCCTTTTGTTGTAGATGGACCTGATTTGAGGACAAATCCTTTTCAAGAGGGAGGGGATGATGTGATCATGGACCGGATCACTAAGGAGGACAATGAGGAGAGTTTAGATGAGCAACATGAAGCCACAATGCATCAACCATTTGATGAGGATGCTCTAGCCATTCCTGAAGGTCCCATGACTCGTTCCAGGAGCCAAGAAGCTTAAGGAGAATGTTGTTGGATTACTCACTTCACATCCACAACAAGAGGGTCTTGGACAAGGTTTGATCCGAGATGTCTTGATCACCATTCAAGCCATCTCTACACCAAACTGAGGTAGTGTCTAGGCAGACATGGAGTGCGTGCTCTTTTCCTTGCTTTTGGTTTTGTCCCATGAGGTTTTCTAGAAGGAAGGTTTTTAACGAGGCCACAACATGTCTACAAATCACCTAAGTGCTACAGTCGGTCCAAGATCAATAGAAGTGCATTTTTATTTCATTTAAACTTATAAACTATAGTTTGCTTTCTTTCCTTTTTTGGTTCTTTGTCGAAACCCTAGAGGCATGTCTCTGGTTTTCTTATTTAAAGGGTGCCTTATACCCTATTGTACTCACGGAACCTTTTTCTATAGAAGTCATTCATCTTTTGCGGCTCTCTCTCTCTCTAAAAGAAGTGTGCCGAGTCTGGTGTGTCATATCCAGAGCTTAAGGGTGTTTAGTTTGGTGTGTAATATCCAAACCATTCATCTAGGAGTATCAAGAGATCATCCATCCCTCTTGTGTCACCATCCATTCCACACGCCTTGAAGGACTTGAGTCTTTTGATTCGTTCTTGCAAGGATTATCCATTCCCATCAACCAAAGAGCATCCTAGGGACGCATCACAAGGTCTGATCCGAGATGTCCTTGATCACCATTCAAGCCATCTCTACATCAAGCTGAGTTAGTGTCTAGGCAAGACATGGGGTGCGTGCTCTTTTCCTTGCTCTTGGTTTTGTCCCATGAGGTTTTCCGGAGGAAGGTTTTTAACGAGGCCACAACTTGTCTTCACATCACTTAGGCCCTATCTCGGTCCAAGACTAAAAGAAGTTACATTTATTTCTTTTTAAAGCATAAACTATAGTTTCCTTTTTTGCTTATTGTCGAAACCCTAGAGAGCATGTACTCTGGTTTCTTATTTGATGTGATCATGGACCG
>CAJHQQ010005610.1:0-15497 GCA_905132885.1 Moricandia moricandioides
TTTGAATCTGTTTATGCCCGCACAGGGTGCGGGCCGGTCACCTAGTAAGTGTTTGTAAACTAAACCGGAAATATGTAACCAAAATAGTAAACCGTGATGAGATAACTGAACCATAACTCCTGTAACAGAAGAAGCCATGGAAAACCGATAAATGGCTAAACGATGTCCTCTACAGCCGCAGTATGAGTTCACTCCAAGGACAATATAGCCTCCGCTTCGTGGAGAAACCGCGGAGCTGGACCATTGATGAGTGACTACCCACCTCTGAGGCAGCTGTTCCAGAACTCGACGGCGACGACCCAACCTCGAGCTGCTCCAACATATCTATTTCAACCAGCTCCACCACCACAACCTCGAGGGTCTCAGACCTCAGCCAATTTTCAACCTCGACAATCTCCTATCAGTTCTCAGGCTGATAACTAGCAGGATACAGAAGCTCCGGAAGGTCCAGAAGAGGATGAACCAGTCCTCAACTCACCATTTCCAGTAGAACCGAATCCGTCGGAAGACCAGATGAGGGTTCTCAACGCCCTTCTCTCCCAGACAGGCCGAGAGCGCTACAACCAGAGCCTTTCTCACTCCTTTGAGTTGTATCAGAAGAAGAAGCAAGCCAAGTTGGCTGACCTTGAAGCTGGAAACTCAGAGAGTTCAGATGGTATTTCACACCCTCCACAACTCTCCCTAGACCAAGATTATGAGCTCTTCCTTCTGGTAAAACTTGTGACAAAATTGAAACAGTAGCTCAAACCTACCAACTTATGCATACAAATGTTCTATTTGACCTTTTGGTGCTGATTTTAACAGAACAAGAAATGAAACTAACAAAAGTACTGTTATCTATGTTATATACATATAAAAAGTGGCTCAATTGATTCATTTAGAGAACAATTTGGTAACAAAATAGGGAAATACAATGGTCATAATTCATAAAGATCCTTATGTTTTTACGAAGAGTGGTAGCAGACGCCTTTGATAGCTTGGTTGAGGAGGATTTCATGACCAATAGCTACAGCAGAGAAGGCTCTTCTCGATAGTGAGTACTAAAAACCAATAGCTATAGAGAAGGCTCTTCTCGAAAGTGAGTACTAAAAAAAATAGCTATTATAACTCACCTCCCAATCATGTCGAACCACGAAAATAACAAGCAAAAATATATTGCCACTTAGGCTATTATTAACCTCGGTCTTTTAAGGTGGAGGTTTTAACGTAAAATTTGTCTTTTTTTTTACATTTTATTGTTAAGAGATGTCTCTTATGTCTCTTATTTAAGCGACGGTTCTTAGGTTTTCTTAGTTAAAAACTAAGAACCATATTATGCAAAGAGACATTGCTTTTGCTAATTAGATCCCATTCGTTTAACCTTTTCAGGGAATCAATGACTATTCATAACTAAGAACCCCACCCTAAGAAACCAAGGTTAGTCTTGCTCTTATGGATTAAAAAATAAATGGGAAAATTGCATTAAAAACCTTCAAGGGTAACACTCACTAACATTTTGAACATTGAACTTATTTAACTAGAATATTAAACCTTCAACTTGGCTTTTGTATCATAAAAAGTCTTCAACTTGTCTTACTTATTCATCAAGTCAAAATTATGATCTGGTAACTTTTAATAGTAGGTGACGTGTTGGTTTTTTATTTTATTTAATTAACGAATGCAAGTAACAATAAATTACGATAAGAAAAATAAATAAAATTTAAAAAATTACAGAAATTTTTAAAGATTGAATTTAATAAAAATAAAAATATTTTCCAAAATTTAATTTTTTTTAAATTCAAGTTTTGCAAAAACAAATAATTTAAGAAATCATATAAAAGTTATAAAATATTCTCACAAAAAAATTAAATAATTTTATACATTATCACCATTAACATGAACACTCCTCATCATATCATCACTAAGATAACATTTTTGGTTATATCGATAATGACAATTGTATTAAAAATCAATGATATCCATATATAAGACACTATCACCATTCGAAGATATCAACATATCAAAAGTAAACGCTTTAAAACTCACAAAAGGTTAGTATTAATGGTAATATGACGAAAAGTGTTACTTTTAATGGTGGTATATCCAAATTATATTTTTAAAATAACATTGTAGAGCTTTATATAATATTTTAAAAAAATAAAAAAATAATATTTGCACAAAATTTCATTTAAAATAAAATAAAAAACACTTCTAAATTCTTAAGAAAATATTTTTTGTTCTTTTTGAAATTAATATTTTTGATTTTTTATTTATTTTAAAAATCTTTTATTTTACAAAATTGTATTTTTAAAAAATTCTAAAATTTTAAGAAAAATATTTTTATTTTGATTAAATTCAATTTTTGAATTTTTCTGTAATTTTCTAATTTTTTATATTTCTTATCGTTATTTCTTGTTAATTGCATTTGTTTATTAAATTAAAGAAAAAACAACATGTCGCCTACTATTACAGGTTACAAGGTCACAATCTTGAGTAGATGAACAAGTAAGCCATGTTGAAAGTTTTTTATGATACAAAAGCTAAGCTGAAGGTTTAATGTGTTAGTTAAACAAGTTCAAGGTTTAAAGTGCTAATGGATGCTACTTTGAATGTTTTTTATGCGATTTTTCTAAAAGTTAAAAGCCAACCAAACATGAAGACCACTTTAACTTCAAGCCCACAGAAAATAACAAATATGTTACACATGGCAACTCTATAATATGTAAACAAGCGTCGAGAGCAAAAAACTAAACCATATCACATATAGTATATTGTCCATTCAACTCCTCCCACAAAACTTTCTTATAGACATAAATCATTAACATCCACATACATTGCAAATGTAATCAAAAACAAAAAATCTTAAAAAAAATATAATAATTTAAATAATAATAAAAAATAGTATTCTACAAAAGTAAACGCTTTAAAACTCACAAAAGTTTAGTATTAATGGTAATATGACGAAAAGTGTTACTTTTAATGGTGGTATATCCAAATTATATTTTTAAAATAACATTGTAGAGCTTTATATAATTTTTTTAAAAAAAAAAAATATTTTCACAAAATTTCATTTAAAATAAAATAAAAAACACTTCTAAATTCTTAAGAAAATATTTTTTGTTCTTTTTGAAATTAATATTTTTGATTTTTTATTTATTTTTTTATTTATTATTTATGGGTTAGAGTACATCCTAAACACGCAACCCAAGCATGTACATACTACACCCTAAATACTAAATCCTAAATACTAAACTCTAAACTCTAAACTTTAAAAACAACCCTTAACCCAACCTCAAACCATAAACCAAAAATTCTTAAACTCTAAGCCATTTACTACAAACCTACAACTCTAATCCATAAACAATTACACTTAATACCAAAATGCCAAAATATCTTATTGAACCGTAGCCACTAATCCCTATATAGTCACAATATACCCTGGAATGTTTGTTGTTTAGTTTACGTAGTTGTCTTGCTAACATCCAAGATAGATAATCAACAAAAATGATAATTGGTCAATGTTTTTATTGCATGTTAATTTTAAAAAATAAGGTTGTAGATATAATAAGTCATTACGCTTTAACATTTTCTAAAGAAACCTCTATGGAACACGTCTTTCCATACCTTTAAACATTGTTTCATCAACGCTAAACCTTATACCCTTATTAGAAAAACCTTGTTCTAAACACTAAAACTTAAGCCCTATATCGTAATCCCTAAAAGGGATATACCTTGTCAGATGTTGTAATCCACTAAAATTTCAATTTTCTAGAGACTCATTCATACTTAACAACAAACTAAGGCAATAACCAATTACAAAAACCAATTAAACAGATACACTGAGATTCAACACATAACACTTCTCTTTAAATGATAACAAACGTATGTACAAAAACCTAAACCCTAAACTCTTAACACAACACCAAACTCTAAAAATTAAACCCTAAACAAAAAAAATCTTAAACTCTAAACCTTTAACCACAAACTTAGAACTCTAACCCATAAGTAATTATCCTTGAACCCTAGCCCCATATCCCTCTATAACCACTCTACTGTTTAGCTTACATAGTTAGTTGCCTAGCTAACATCTACGATAGATAATCCACTAAAATTTCATTTTTTTTGGAGACTCATTCATACTTAACAACAAACTAGGGCAATAGCCAATTACAAAAACCAATTCAACACATACACTGAGATTCAACACATAACACTTCTCTTTCAATGATAACAAAACCTTAAACACGCAACACAAATTTGTACATAGTAAACCCTAAACACTAAATATTAAACCCTAAACCTTATACTGAAAAACCTGAAACTTTAAACCCTTAATCAAAAACCTAGAACCCTAACTAAATATAGTAGCCCCAAGTACCTAAACACAAAAATATCTTATTGAATCCTAAACCCTAATCCCTATATAACCACATTACACCCTGGCGTATTTGTTTTTTATCTAACAGTGATGCCTTGCCAACATCTAAGATAGATAATCTACGAAAACAAAGAAAAGATTAATGTTTTTGTTGGATGTGTAACTAAACAAATAGGTTGAAAATACTAATTCACTTCGCTTTCACATTTTGTAGATAAACCTTGGTGGAACACATTTTTCCATACATATAAACATTGTTTTCATAAACGCCAACCATAACCCCTACAAAGTTAACCCTTAACCCAAAAATCTTAAACATTAACCCTACACCCTTTAACAATAACTTAAACCCTTTAATAATAAACCTTAAACCCTATAACCTAAAACCATAAACCCTAAACCCTAACTGCACATCATTTATATTAAACCCTATCACCTACATAGTCAACCCTAAAGCAAAAATATTAAACACTTATGCAAAACCATATTAGTGTAAATTGATTACATGTTAAACCCTAGATACTCTCTTTCTCCACACAACCACAAAACTGATTACATGTTATTTACCTAAACTATAAATAGTAAACCCCAAAATTTAAATCTAATTAGCTAAACCTTAAACAATGAAAACTAAACCCCTGGACCATAAAATCTAACCCAATAGTTGAGTTGAACTGTTAATCTGAAACCCTTAATACCTTAACTCTTAAATATTATTGAAACCTATACCACCAATATATAGATTTGTGTAATTGGATAATGTGGTTGGCTTTGTAACATAAAATTAAGAAAATCTACGATAAATGATAACATGCTAATTTTTTTTTGGTTGGATGTGTAACTAATCAAATAAGTTGTTGGCTTACTCAACCACTTCTCTTTCAATGAATTCGAAACCCTAAACTTGCAACCCAAACCCGTACATACTAAACCCTAAGCACTAAATACTAAACCCTAAATTCTTAACACAACACCAAACCCTAAAAAATAAACACTAAACCAAAAATCCTTATAGTCTAAGCCTTTAACCACAAACCTAGAACTCTAACCCATAAATAATTATCCTTGAACACTGGCCCCTCATCCTTATATAATTACTCTGCTGATTAGCTTATCTAGTTAGTTGCCTTGCTAACATCTACGATAGATGATCTACAAAAACAAATAATATTTTCTTGTTTTTGTTGCATGTCTAACTAAAAAAATAGGTTGTTAAATATAATAAGTTACTTCGCTTTCACCTTTTCTAGTGAACCCTCTATGGAACACGTCTTTTGTACCTTTAAACAATGTTTCATAAACGCTAAAACATAAACCCTAATTAATAAAGCCTTTTTCCTAAACACTAATACCAAAAAATATATCGTAAGCCCTAAAAGGTATATGCTTTGCTAACATAATTAGGTGACTTTTTAAAAATTGTTGTCGGATATTTTATTTTTGTATGTCAAACTTAATAATTACAATCTCGGATCTCACAATCAACTAAATTTTCAATTTTCTTGAGATTCGGTTATTTTTAACAATAAACTAGGGCAATAGCCAACTGCAAAAACCAATTCAACATATACGCTGAGATTCTACACATAAGAAAATAAACAGGTCCGCAATAGCACGTAAAAATCCAATGTGGAATCAACATACACTACAACCCGAATATTGCTTCGAAATGGTGAAGATAATTGTCGTGGCGGCGAGGAACACACCCAAAAAATATTAGAAGAAGTTTTTGTAGCATTCTCTCTCTCTCTCTCTCGACTTCACGCTTCGGTTTCCAGGTTATTGTTATTCTCACAATTATATAGTATCAGCAAATGAAATTATTTGCCGCCACCATCATATCCATGGTTTTTTGATGTTTAAGAACCCAAATTGCTTCTTTCAGTTTCTGGATTTCATATCTATGTCACTAGATCAATTCAGGAGCCTCGAGCAGACTATTCTTATGCTAACCATGGGGATACTAAAGATTGGACTAGGAGGAGAAACCATGGACAACGCAATTGAAAAATCTTCTACCCGGATTTTCATCCGTCCACGCTTTGAAGATCTTCATCAATCACCCACACAGACAATGAATCCTGACATACGACTTGTGACTGGTGTTGATGAAAGATTGTGAGTCGCAGCCAGATGTCTTAGAATAATGGTTTTGTTGCATTTGTAACTAAACAAAGAGGTTGTTAAGTATACTAATTCACTTCGCCCCCACCTTTTCTAGAGAAATGTTTGTGAAAGAGTTTTATCTCTACCTATAAACACTGTTTACATAAACGCCAAATATAACCCCTACAAAGTTAACCCTATACAGCCACAAAACTTTTATAGGTTAATTACCTAAAACATAAGTAATAAACCCTAGGGTTTCCTTAAACCCAATTAGCTAAACCCTAAACACTGAAAACTAAACCTTTGGACCATAAAACCTAACCCAATAGGTTAGCGGAAACATATACCCTAAACCCAAAACCCCTAATACATTAACTCTAAAATCTTCTTAAACCTTATACCACCAGCAAATAGGTTCGTGTAATTGGATAAAGTAGGTTGCTTGGTAACATTAAATGCAGAAAACTACGATAAGGATAACATGCTAATTTTTTTTGTTGGATGTGTAACAAAACAAATAGGTTGTTGGCTTATTCAACCACTTCTCTTTCAATGATACCGAAACCCTAAACACGTAACCCAAAACCGTACATATTAAACCCGAAGCACTAAATACTAAACCCTAATCTTTAAACACAACCCTTAACCCTAACCTTAAACCATAATACAAAAATGATTACAGCCAAACCCTTTAACATTAAACCTTAAACCCTCCTTAAACCCTATAACACAAAACCATAAACCCTAATCATTAACTGCACATCAATTATATTAAACCTTATCCCCTACGTATTCAATCCTAATCTAAAAATATTAAACACTTACGCAAAACCCTAATAGTGTAGATTGATCACAGGTTAAACCTTAGATATCCTCATTCCCCATACAACTACAAAACTGATTACATTCTAATTAGTTAAACCTTAAACATTGAAAACTAAACCATTGGACTGTAAAATCTAACCCAATAGTTGAGTTGAACGGTAAACCTGAAACCCTTAATACCTTAAGTCTAAAATCTTAATGAAACCTATACCACTAGTAGATAGACACGTGTAATTGGATAATGTAGTTGGCTTCGTAAAATAAAATTGAGAAAATCTGCGATAATGGATAGCATGCTAATTATTTTTTGTTGGATTTGTAACAAAAAAAAACAAGTTGTTGGCTTACTCAACCACTTCTCTTTCAATGATACCGAAACCCTAAACTTGCAACCCTAACCCGTACATACTAAACCCTAAACACTAAATATTAGACCCTAAAATCTTAACACAACAGCAAACCCTAAAAATAAACCCTAAACCAAAAATCCTTAAACTTCATATCTTTAACCACAAACCTAGAACTCTAACCCATAAATAATTATCCTTGAACCCTAGCTCCTCATCCCTATATATCCACTCTGCTGTTTAGCTTACATAGTTAGTTGCCTTGCTAACATCTACGATAGATAGTCTACAAAAACAAATAATATGTTAATGTTTTTTGTTGCATATGTAACTAAAAAAATAGGTTCTTAACTGTATTAAGTTACTTTGCTTTCACTTTTTCTAGTGAACCCTCTATTAAACATGTCTTTTTGTACCTCTAAACAGTGTTTCATAAACACTAAAACCTAAACCTAATTAATAATGCATTGTTCCTAAACACTGAAACCAAAATACTATATCGTAAGTCGTACAAGGTATATGCCTTGCTAACATAATTATGTGATTTTTTTAAAGTTGTTGCCGGATATTTTATTTTTTGTATGTCAAACTTAATAATTACATTCTCGGATGTCATAATTAATTAAATTTTAAATATTCTTGAGATCCAGTTATTTTTATCAATAAACTAGGGCAATAGCAATTGTAAAAAAACAAATGAATATATACACTAAGAGACGACACATAAGAAAATAAACAGACTCGTAATAGCATGGAATAATCAAAAGTGGAATCAACATACACTACAACCCAATTATTGCTTCAAAATGGGGAAAAAATACTACAGTAACGGCGAGCAACACTCCCCAAGATATTTGAAGAAAATTTTATATTTCTCTCTCTTTCGACTTCAACGATAAACAATGAAAACTAAACCCTTAGACCGTAAACCCTAACCTAGAAGGATAGTTGAACCATATAACCTAATCCCTAAACACCTAATACATTAACTCTAATATCTTATTAAACCTTATACCACCAGCAAATAGGCTCGTGTAATTGGATAATGTAGGTTGCTTAGTAACAATAAATACAAAAAACTACGATAACGAATAACATGCTAATTTTTTTGTTGGATGTGTAACAAAACAAATAGGTTGTAGGCTTATTCAGCCACTTCTCTTTCAAAGATACAAACCCTAAACACGCAACCAAAGCCCATACATACTAAACCCTAAACACTAAATACTAAACCCTAATCACTAAATACTAAACCCTAGTGTAACCCCCGACCGCCCACAGCTAATGAGCCACTCACGCCTGCTCTTTTGGCCCGTGGGCCCCATCCTATTCCAACAGTCGGTCCGTTATATTTTTCCAAGGCTCGAAATCAATGATTATAGACCCTGCAATCACCACATGACCTTTCCCCGTGCTTTGGCCTCACTCACACGGTATCGAGAATCACTTCCCGATAGGTCACCCATCCTTTCACTACTCCAGCATAAGCACGCTTAACCCTGGAGTTCTAAATGGATGTGTGACAGAAAAGGTAAGTCAACTTTGGTGACATAAGTAGCCAAATCAATTCTTTTAAGCCTTTTCACATATCACAACTCGGGATGTTACAATTCACCACCTCTCGAAGAACGCAACGTCCTCGTTGCACCCCACGATAGGTCTCAAAACGCCTCTTGGGCCAGAACCAAGATGGCTAACCAGCTCTGATACCACTTAAAATCATTGTTTACTGTCCCTGCAATCACCACCCGACCTTTCCCCGTGTTTTGGCCTCACTCGCACGGACTCGCGAATCACTTCCCGATAGGTCACCCATCCTTTCACTACTCCAGCATAAGCACGATTAACCCTGGATTTTTAAACGGATGTGTGATGGAAAAGGTAAGTGCAATTTGGTGAAATAGGTATCCAAATCAATTCTCTTAAGCCTTTCTACATATCATAACTCAGGATGTTACAATTTACCCCCTTTCAAAGAACGCAACGTCCTCGTTGTGCCCCACGATAGGTCTCAAGACGCCTCTCGGGTCAGAACCGAGATGACTAACCAGCTCTGATACCACTTGTTAACGCTCCGACCGCCCACGTCTAATGGTTCACCCACGCCCGCTCTCTCAGCCCATGGGCCCCATCCCGTTCACCGGTCGGTGCGTTTTTTTTTCTGAGGCTCTAAATCATTGTTTACTGACCCTGCAATCAACACATGACCTTTCCCCGTGAATTGGAATCACTCACACGGTATCGAGAATCACTTCTCGATAGGTGACCCATCCTTTCAGTACTCCAGCATACGCACGCTTAACCCTGGAGTTCTAAACAGATGTGTGACGGAAAAGGTAAGTCAACTTTGTTGACATTGGTAGCCAAATCAATTCTTTTAAGCCTTTTCATATATCACAACTCGGGATGTTACAATTCATCCCCTCTCAAAGAACGCAACGTCCTCGTTGCGCCCCATGATAGTTCTCAAGACGCCTCTCGGGTCAGAACCGAGATGGCTAACCAGCTCTGATACCAAATTGTGAGACCTGTATTTTTGAATTAATAAAATAATGACAAAATAAATAAATAATCTGAAATCTCATAAATAACTCGAAACACCATAAATCCAAAGGTTCAATAAAACTGAATAATTGTCGATAATAAAATAAGATACAAGTCTGAAAATAACACGAAAGAAATCAGTCCAAAAGCACCAATCCAATAGAATCACTCCTGCTCGTCAGTCTGACCTGAATGGGGGAAAAACGAAGAAGGGTGAGTAACAGGGGAGTCACTCAGTGAGGTATGGGATGCTAGACACGCAAACCACTGACTAAGTAAATAGAACTCCCACTATGGAAGTTTAGCTCTAGCATGAACAAATACGACGCCTATGGCATCACACAGAACAAACAATGCGCTGATAGTGCATAACTAGCTCATACACCCCGCACTCTCCTTATACGGATATACGACATCATAAGTCGCTAGCCCAAACATCTTTGGACCCCCCCCCTAACCGATAAGCGTCGAATGCAAACGTCTATGCACCACGCCCCACTCAAATATGCGTCGATAGCCCAAACGTCTATGAGCCCCCACCCTCCAGTATTCGTCGATAGCTCAGATGTCTTCGAACCCCCACCCTAATAAGCGTTGCTAATCCAGATCTCTCTGAACAGCCTCCCTCATCACATAGTCCCTACTCATAACTATGTATACATATATATATATATATATATATATATATAACATCATTTAACATCACTCAATCCATATCAAGTTGAATCCTCTACACCCCTAATTCCGGTTTACGTTGAATCCTACCTATCACACGAGACTCGATCTAATCAGATGGAACATGTTTCAAAACTAAAAGATGATAGAAAGAATTCTACACTAGTAACAGGATTTACGAAATAGACCTTCACCTTAGCAATATGGAAAAGTGGTATTTATGAAATCTTGCTCCTCAAATGAACTTCAAATCTGAAATCAGGGCAAAAAATTGAGTCAGAACGCCCTTTGAACGGTCAAAAACAGATAACCGGTGATATGATCAAAAGTCATCCCACAAGTAAAAGGTCAACCCGGTCAACTTTGACCCAACCCGGTCAACCCTTGACCAAATTGAAATCGAATTGAACCAACCCGTTTTCCTTAACCGGTATCCGATTTCAATTAAACCAAATTCAAATCAATTTCAAACCGGTTTAATCCTAACCGAAAATCAATTTCCAATAACCGACCAAACCGAAATAAATTCTTAAACCGAACCGGTTTGACCGTCAGCGAGTTGACTCAGCCGAGTCAATGAGTCACCAGCTAGTCAGCGAGTAAACCAGCGAGTCACTGGTGACCGGTCACCGGCGACGACACCGGCTTATCGGAAAAGTCACTGGCGGCGGCGTAGACGCGGCGGCGACACGGCAGCGACACGGCAGCAGGTGGTGGTAGGCGACGGTTCCGGCGAACGGCGTCCGGCGACGGTGGCGTGTGAGGGTCACGCGTAGCTGCTCCGGCGACCTGCAGTGGCGCGTGAGATTCACGCGCGCGACTTCCGGCGGCGTGTGGGGCGCATGGCGGTGGCTCTCCGACTGATCTTCCTTCTCCGAACTCGTCTCGACGTCACAATCACGATGGTGGCCTTGGATTTGTGAAAAACCACACGGTTAGAGAGATATGACCGATTTTTGAAACGAAAATACAAAAGGATGTGGTTATGACAGTTTTTGATGATTACCTCCGGTGATTAACGCTGGTGGGGGGTCTGATCTCGGCTTAGGGGGCGACAGCTGGGGCTGGGCGATCTCAGATCTACTCGACGGCTCGATTTATGCAGAGTTTCGACGTAGTGAGTTTCCAATAAAAAATAAACAGCAGAGGCTCATATTTATAGGATTTACCTAGAGTTTCCTGCGATGGACCTGGGCTTTGATGGGCCAAAACAACTGGGCCGGTAAATGGGTCATTACAATTCTCCCCCCTAATAAGGGATTTGACCCCGAATCCTGCTCATGATCCGACTGTCCAATATCATCCTGAAAAAGCTCTGGATAATCCGTTCTCATCTGAGTCTCCGTTTCCCATGTCTCTTCCTAGATCCCATCTCTCTCCCAACAGACCTTAACCATCATTGTCATCATCCCCTATACTGCTTTTACCTGTCGCTCCAAAATCCCAACTGGCTGAATAGGTGCAGACAAATTTTTGCCGAGATCGTGTGGTGGCTACTGCAAAATGAGCTGTGGTTCTCTTACGACCTTCCTCAACACTGATACAAGGAACACATCATGGAAATCTGACAACTCCGTTGATAACTGCAATCTATATGCCACTGCTCCAATCCGCTCCACAATGGGGTACGGTCCCATATATCTCGGTTTAAGCTTCTTTAGCTTACGAGTCTTAGATCCTCCCTGAAATGTCCTCATCTTCAGGTACACCATGTCACCCACCTGAAACTCCAAATCTTTCCCGCGCTTATATGCATAACTCTTCTGTTGGTCATGGGCTTCCTTAAGCCGAGTCTTGAGCATATCCACTTGCTCTACCGTCTCTTGAACCATTGCTAGTTCTATGACACGTCGTTCCCCCACTTCTGTCGAAAAAAGTGGTGTACGACAAGGCCTACCATAAAGAGCCTCATATGGTGCCATCTCAATACTCGAATGGTAGCTGTTATTGTAGGCAAACTCTGCTAGAGGTAAATACTTTTCCCAGCTCCCTTCCCAATCCAAAACACAAGCCCTGAGCATATCCTCCAAAGTCTGAATAGTCCTCTCTGACTGTCCATCATTCTGCGGATGATAAACTGTACTCATATGGACCTTTGTCCCAACCGCTTTCTGGAAGGCTCCCCAAAATGCAGATGTGAACTTTGTGTCCCGATCAGATACAATACTAACAGGAACTCCATGTAACCTCACAATCTCTCTGATGTATATTTGTGGCAACTGATCAGCTCCATTTGTCTTCTTGATTGCTAGGAAATGAGTGAGACTCGGTAAGTGTGTCCACAATCACCCAAATAGTTATCGGAAGTCCAGTCACAAAATCCATAGTCACCATGTCCCATTTCTACTCTGGCAACGGTAGGTTCTGCAATAACCCGCTAGGCACCTGATGCTCAGCTATAACCATCTGACACTGTGATACGAATGTAGCAACATCTTTCTTCATACCAGGCCAATGATAATAGCGCTTCAGATCCCTATACATCTTAGTATTTCCCGGATGGATAGAAAAACGTGAGTGGTGTGCTTGCTGCAAAATCTCTTCCCTAACAGCTTATCGTGTAGCACACAAACTCGATTCCGGTACATGTACATCCTGCTCGAAGCTGTATGGTATCCAATACTCTCACTCTCTATCTGCTTACCCAAGGCCGCATCACTATCTTGAGTTTTGCGTATCATCCACAATAAATCTGTCTGCTCTTAGGCCTCAAGACCAGCTGTCTCCCCCTCAACAGTAACTGCACACAGTCTGAGACTAGCAAGTGTCCCACTAAGCTCTTGGACCTCCTTGGTTCCTGAAACATCGCTCCTCCGCCTGCTTAAGGCATCTGCCACCTGATTGGCCTTATCCTGATGATATGTGATATCCAAGTTGTAGTCTGCTAACAACTCCATCCACCTTCGCAGACTCAAGTTCAGGTCGGCCTGAGTAAAAATATACTTCAAGCTCTGGTGGTCAGTGAGAATCTGCACCTTTCCTCCATACAAATATGACCTCTAGATTTTTAGCGTAAATACAACTGCTGCTAACTCCAAGTCGCGAGTAGGGTAATTAGCCTCGTGAGGTATCAACTGACGTGCATGCATACACAATGACATGACCTTCCTGCATCAATACACATCCCAGACCAGTACCTGATGCGTCCGTATAAACCTCATATGGTATCCCGGGCTTAGGAAGTACCAAAACTGGTGTTTCCGTCAACTGCCTCTTCAACTCGGTGAAACTACTCGAACAAGCTTCTGTCCAAACAAACTTGACGTCTTTGCTTGGTAATTGTGTCATCGGCTTCGCAGTACTGGCAAAACCCTTAACAAACTTGATGTAGTATCCTGCCAACCCTAAAAAGCTGTGAATCTCAGTAGCACTCTCAGGTGTAGGCCACTCTGATATCGCAATAATCTTCTCCGGATCTACTGCAACTCCTGCCTCAGAAATCACGTGACCCAAAAATTCAATCTTCCTCTGCCAGAAGCTACACTTACTCAGCTTATCAAACAACTGATGCTCTTTGAGCTTACCCAACATGATCCGCAAATGCTCTGCATGCTCCTCTCTGCTACGAGAATAGATTAAGATGTCATCAATAAAGACAATTAAACACTTATCCAGATGCTCGCGAAACACATCATTCATGAGCTTCATGAACTCTGAAGGTGCGTTCGTCAACCCAAATGGCATCACCACAATCTCATAATGTCCATAACGCGTACGGAAAGCTGTCTTCCGCACATCCTCCTCAGCTATAGCAATCTGGTGATACCTGATGCCAAGTTGATCTTAGAGAACCATGAAGCTCCCTGCAACTGATCCAGCAACTCATTGATACATGGAAGCGGGTACTTATTGTTTATGGTCACCTTGTTCAGGCCTCTGTAGTCGATACAAAGCCTGAAACTCCCATCTTTCTTCTTCACAACAATACTGGGGCTCCCCACGGTGAAGTACTCGGTCTGATAAAACCCTTATCTGATAGTTCCTCCAACTGCTTTTTCAACTCTGCCATCTCTGCTGGCGCTAAACGATATGGAGCTCGTGAAACTAGTGTTGTCCCTGGCTCCAACTCAATTGTAAGTACATCTCCTCTGGCTGGCGGTGGCCCTTTCAAGGCCTCAAATACATCCTCATACTCCGTAACCACTGGAATAGTCTGCATGTCGGGCTGTCCATCCTCTTAACCATAGAAATAGTGGCTAAGAATCCCTCAGCTCCTCTCTCCAATAGCTCCTCAACGTGCAACATGGAGACCATAGAAATTCCCAAGTGTGTCTGAATACCCTGAAATGTAATCTTCCCATCTGAATTAGGGATATGAACTCTGGCTCTCGGACAATCCAACACTACTCGATGACGTGTCAGCCAATCCATCCCAAGAATAACGCCATAATAATTCAGCTCCACCTCTGCTAAATTTCCACTACAATCAACCCCTCCAAATAAGACTGGTACATCTCGATGAACTCTGACGGCTCCAAATCTCTCTAACGCCAGCTGTCTGAATCTGTTTGGCCTTCTGCTCGAAGACACCAGAAAAAGGCTAAGGACTTGACCAAACGCGGACTCACAAAACTGTGCGAAGCTCCCGTGTCAAATAAAGTATGAGCTAGCTCACCTCCAAACGAAATCGATCCTACACA
>CAJHQQ010005611.1:0-15487 GCA_905132885.1 Moricandia moricandioides
TTTTGAACCATTGTCTCACTCGCAGCATTGACACAACTTCCTCCATCAACAATGAGGCTGCACACCTTTCCTTGGACCAAGCACCGGGTGTAGAAGAGGTTCTCACGTTGCTCTAGCTCTTCAGCCTTGTTTTGCAAGCTTAGAAGCCTTCTTGCTACTAAAAGCTTCCCCTGGACTGGTCCTTCTTCTTGTTCTTCTTCAGTGTCATCTTGGTCAGACTCGGTGTTGTCATCTGCTGAGGTATACTCTCCATCTTCCAGTAAGAACATGACTCTCTTGTTTGTACACTCATTGGCATAATGTCCTCTTCCTTGGCACTTGAAACACTTAACATCACGAGCTCTGGAACTAGAAGCTTCAACCTTGACTTTGCCCTTGTCAAGAGCACTGATTGGTTTGGTCTCTTCTCTTGGATAGGACTTGTTGTCCTTCTGGAATGGTTTAGACTCCTTAGGATAAGATGTCTTCTCCTCCTTGGTGTTGTGTAACCGGTTAGAGCCATACTGATTGCGTGAGTGTCCCCTCCTCTTGAGTTGTTGCTCAACAAGAATAGCCTTGTGTAGCATCTCTTCAAGCTCCACATAATGTTGCATCTCAACATTGTCTTGTATCTCTCGGTTTAAACCACAAAAGAACCTTAACATGGTTGCTTCTCTATCTTCTGATATGTTAGCTCTAAGCATGAGTAACTCCATGTCCTGGTAATACTCCTCCACTGATCTTGAACCTTGGGTAAGCTTCCTCAGCCGGTGGTGCAAGTCTCTAAGGTAATGGCTTGGAACAAACCTCTTGCGCATGATTGACTTCATCTCTGTCCAAGTTTCAACCGGTTCCTCTCCATTCCTCCTACGAGTTGTGAGGTACTGATCCCACCAAATCAAAGCATAGTCATAGAACTCAGTGGCAGCAATCTGAATCTTCTTGTGGTTTGTGTACTGCTTGCACTGAAAGACTAGCTCAATCTTCTTCTCCCACTCAAGATAGGCATCCGGATCAGCTTTGCCATGGAATGGGGGTATCTTGATCTTCAAACCAGCAAGTTCATCTCCCTGGTTCACTCTTCTCTCTTGGACACGCCTAGGTCTTCTTGAGGATGAGCTGAAGTGTTCATACTCTTCATCAGTCTCCTCATAACCATCATGTTCTTGGCGAGTTGTTTGGCGAGTTGCTTGGCGAGTTGCTTGCGGTCTCTCTTCTCTCCTAGTCTCTTGGTTTGGCAAGTGACTAGTAGCTCTCCTGATGTCTTCTCTAAGCTCTCTCCTGATGTCATTGAGGTTGGTCCTCATCATCTCGGTCATGGTTGCCACCATACTCTGGTTGAGTTGATTGGTCATTGCTTCCATGAGGAGTTTGTTTCTCCGGACGAGTTCAGCCTCTTCTTCATACTCGGACACCATGTTTCCTGCTCAAAGGAAAACAAAACAACCAGTAAAAGATTTCTAGGGAACAAGACAAGCAAAAAGGAAAAAGAAAACAAGCAAAAAGGAAAAGGAACAAGCTTGTATTGCAAGACAAAAGTAAAAAGGAACAATCGGCAAGCAAAAAGGAAATGATCAAGCAAAAAGGAAAATCTTCTTAAACTTTTTCCTAAACTCTTCTAAGGTTTTCTAATACCCTAATAATCTTATTCTGCTCGGGTTCAAGGTGATAAACAAGCTAGACTAATGCACAAAGTAATCGACAAGAGGGTGCATGCGGCTAGGGTTTTTATCTCTCTAGGGTTTCCGAAAAATCCAAAAAAGGAAAGTCCTATAATCCTTGTCTAATCTATTATGAAACTCGAGCAGACTTAGTTAGATGAGTTCTAATGCTTATTCAAGATGATATAGATGAGACACGGATGAAACAACAAAAGAAACAAGAGAGGGTAACGAGTACTTCCCAACCAAAGTTGCTCTGATACCACTTGATGCGTCCCTAGGATGCTCTTTGGTTGATGGGAATGGATAGATCCTTGCAAGAACGAATCAGAGACTCAAGTTCTTCAAGGCGTGTGGATTGAATGGTGACACAAGAGGGATGGATGATCTCTTGATACTCCTAGATGAATAACTTGGATATGACACACCAAACTAAACACCCTTAGGTCTCTGGATACTACACACCAGAACTCGGCACACCTTCTAGAGAGAGAGAGAGAGCCGTCAAGATGAATGATACATGTTTATTGATGCGTCCCTAGGATGCTCTTTGGTTGATGGGAATGGATAGATCCTTGCAAGAACGAATCAGGGACTCAAGTTCTTCAAGGCGTGTGGATTGAATGGTGACACAAGAGGGATGGATGATCTCTTGATACTCCTAGATGAATAACTTGGATATGACACACCAAATTAGACACCCTTAGACTCTGGATACTACACACCAGACTCGACACCTTTCTAGAGAGAGAGCCGTCAAGGAGAAAGAAACTTGTTTATTAAAAAGCTGGATGATAGATGATTACAATAGGGTTTTGAGACCCATTTAAATAAGAAACCAGAGAACATGCTCTCTAGGGTTTCGACCATAATCAAAAAAAGGAAACTATAGTTTATGCTTTAAAAAGAAAGGAAATTTAACTTCTTTTAGTCTTGGACCGAGATAGGGCCTAAGTGATGTGAAGACAAGTTGTGGCCTCGTTAAAAACCTTCCTCCGGAAAACCTCGTGGGACAAAACCAAAAGCAAGGAAAAGAGCACGCACCCCATGTCTTGCCTAGACACTAACTCAGCTTGATGTAGAGATGGCTTGAATGGTGATCAAGACATCTCGGATCAGACCTTGTCCAAAACTTTCTTGTTGTGGATGTGAAGTGAGTAATCCAACAACATTCTCTTTAAACTTCTTGACTCTGGAACGAGTCATGGGACCTTCAGGAATGGCTAGAGCATCATCACCAGGCTGCTGGTGCAATGTGGCTTCATGTGGCTCATCTAGACTCTCCTTGTTCTCCTTAGTGATTCGGTCCATGATCACATCATATGCACTTTTAAATGTTGCATCCTCAGCTACAAGCTCTTCAGGTTCAGGTTCATGCTTCCATTCTTTGGTGCTTTCCAGGATCACATCATCCCCTCCCTCTTCAAAAAGATTTGTCCTCAAATCTGTTTTACCTACAATAGAGGGGACCAAGTCAGTAACATTGAAGTTTAAAATCAGATTACACTTACCTTGCAAGCCTCTTTGATAGGCATTGTTGCTGACTGGTTTGGATATGTAGAAGGCATTAATCCATTTAGTTCCTGATTCATTACTCAAACCTGATATATTGAAACAAAGCAAGTTAGCACATGAAAGTTTATCAAAGAGTAATAATCTTATCCCAAATTGGTTTTTGCTCGGTTTTGGCTTGTGTGCTGCTTCTGGTGGTGCTTCTTTGATGAGGATGAAGCTAGTGACGTCCTGGTGCTTATCCTGATCCAAATCAGGTGGCTTGAACCGCTTGTCTTCCACATGCTTGTTCTTTCTTCTTGTATGCTTCCAAGCTTCATCATAATCTGCACATGGCTCTTTTGACAAAAACAAGTGCATCATATCTGTGTAATTGATAAAAGAACTCTTGAAAACATGATCACTTACCTTAGCATGCTCACCTGGTCGCCATATATAGGATTGAGATGTTTTAAACTCAGAAAATTCAAAGATAGCCAATACAGGATCACCCAATTTGTAGAACCCATAACTCTTTCATCTGAGAAGGTTTGACTTGATTCCAAATCGAGTGAGACCTTGATGAGTTAAGTTTCCATGGCAGTCGAGTTTGATGGTTAATTCCTTGTAGTTGTTGAGATATGACCCTCGGACTGTTCCTATGTCAAAGCTGGCGGCTAGGCAGTTTCCAAGGTTTGATTGTTGCATCATCAACTTAGCCAACAACCCATTCTTGATACTCTGATCATTATTATGGCTTCTCTTTTCGAAAATGGTAGATCTCAAAACAGTTTGACCTGTACTCACAGCAAGCAAATCAGGCTTCATGTTTTTCTTTGAGTTTAGATAGTTACCCCGGGTTGGTTTCTTTGGAGATTGTTGTAGACTAAGTTTATCTGGTGGTTTCTCTTTGATTTGAGAAGAAAACATGAGTTCTTCTCCTGCTCCAGTAATCACTTCACCATTGACTCTAGTGAATTCTTCATCTCCAATTACATTTTGATAATCTTTGCATTGGTACTGAAGTTGCTGCATATCCGGTGGCTTCCATATCTTGATATGGTCAAGATGCAAGTCTTTTTGATCAACTTCAAACTCCTTATGACCCCAACTTGTTCTAGCACGAACAGAGCACTCTCCAAGGGTGATAATCTTGTGGAACTATTCTCCAGGTCTCCACGAGTAGGTCTGTAACCTTCCAGCACAATCAGATATAAGTTTCTCTTGGGAAAGATCCAAACCGACATGTTTTGCAGAACTAGCAATATCTTGATGATCAGGAGGCCATTTTCTGCGTTGTCTGGTTTGTTGGATCCGTGACTGAATTGGCTTCATTCTCCAGTTGGTTTCATAGTGAAACTCTTGCTGAGTTGAGACGTGCAACCCCTTATCTTCAGAGGATGAGAAATCTACAAAATCAAATGTTGGTGCAGCTGAACTCTTCTTAATCTTTTTGATCTTGTTCTTCTGATTCAAGACCTCTCCTCCAGGCTCAAATACAACATGCCTCGTGTCCAAGTCGTGTCTTGATAGTTCCACTTCTCCTTTGTTGTACCAAACAAAAGGAGTGAACAGAAAAGTAACTAAGAAGGTCCTTTGGAAATCACATGGATCAAAGACAATTAGTTGATCCATTCTACGAGCTCTCTGAGGTTCCCTGGGTGTCTTCTCTGCTACCATGTGTTGTTTTAAAGGGACCATGACGTTCTGAACAGGCTGCTCTTCTTTATGAAAGATATGGGAGGTTACTTTGTCTTGATCTTCTTGGATAGGCGCAACTGTGTTGGAATTTTACAGAGTATGAGGTCGTGTGTGTGATGAGCAGGATGAAAGTGGTATTTGTAGCAGAGAAAACTCGAAATGAAGAAGAGAGTGGATCTGGTTTCTGCTAGTGTATACTTGAACCAGAAACAAAGATTAGAGAGAATAAAGTGAATAAGAAGAGATTCGAGTGAGATTTAGAGAGATTTGAGAGATTAAGAGAGATTGAAGTAACCAAGTTTATGAAGTGGAGAGGGGAAATCCCCAACTCCCTTCTTTTCTTCTTATTTCTTGTTATTGTTATCGACCAGAGAGAGATACATTATATAGAGAGAGATAGATACATTAGGGTTTGTAAGATTCAAACAGAGCAAGTGGAGCCTTCTGCTTCCCAACGGTCATCTTGACATTTCAAACCAGTTTGAACTCTGTGATGTAGTCGGTTCATGTAGTCGATTCATGTAGTCGACTATATGATGTAGTTGAGGCATGTAGTCGACTATATTATCGGACTATGTAGTTGACGCATGTAGTTGATGCATGTAATCGACTATATCACATGACTATGTCACCAGATCCCAAGTCTTTGCTCATAACCCTTTATAAAGCTTTATAATTCTTGTTGGGTTCAACTCCACTGCTCCATCTTATCTCTCATAAGATCATTTGTCTCTCTTCAAGTTAACACTCCCCCTCAAGCTTGACTATAGTGATCCTAAGTCAAGCTTGGAACCTTGAAGTCACTCCTCATTAAAAACCTTATGAGAGAAAACCCTCCTTAGGGATAAAACCCTCATAAGGAAAAGAGTAAGCTCCTTCAAGGCCTAGGGATTGGCCAATGAGTTCTTTGTGTCTAAACCAGTGTGGTGGACACAAAGAACTCTGGATCATGGCCCTCACTGTGGTGCAAGCTAATCCGACTTGGACTGCTCACCACTAACTCTTCTTGAGCTCATCTAGCCCATCTTCACACTGATCTTGGTTTCTCCCCCTTTCACCCAACCTCTTGTTGGGTTTAAGTGCTCGGATGACCAGCTACTCACTCCATTGAGTACCATCTTCATTCTCTGCCTTGGTTGCCTCTTCTTCTTGAATAACCACCAAGGACTCCATCTTCACAGATCATTGACGCTTCATCAACCAGGTACACACACACATGCTATGGGCTGATTCATAGCTTCCCAACTGAAGGTAACTGTTCTAACTCCATGTAGAAGTTGATTCATAGCTTCCCCACCAGAAGGTAACTGTTCTAACTCCATGCCTTGGGCTGATTCATAGCATTCCAATCAGCTTGCCTCTACACCTGATCTTCTTGTCAAGTAGTCTCTGTTGGCTATCTGTTCTAACACCAAGTTGTTGCTGTCCTTGTTGTGGCTTCTTTGAACCGGTGTGGTGTGAGTTGAGGCAATGGACGACTTGGATCTTCAGGAATGCTCATCATTACCCCTCCTCAAGCTTAAGACATCTCTCAGATCATAGGAAGCTCATTCACACTTCCCCTCAAGCTTGGAACCGAGAATAGGTGAAGGTCCAAGCTTGCAAGGTTGCAATGAGTTCATGATAGCTTCTTTGATCCGGCTGGTGAGGAATGATGCAAGAGTGAACTCCACTTCTTGCCAATGGCTTGTGGCGGCTGGATCTTCAGGATTGCTTCTGCATTACCCCTCCTCAAGTTTGGTCCAGAGAGTATAGGGATGGACCAAGCTTGGAAGTGAGCAAGACAGAGCTAGGACCAGGAGCGCATCACCCCAACAGCTGCGCTTAAGTCAACCAGTTCCTCCTCCCTTGATCTCCTCTCCACTGCCTAAAACAACTCTTCCCTGTGCGTCTCTTGAACTCCACAGCTTGCCAATGGCTTGTGGCGGCTGGATCTTCAGGAATGCTTCTTCATTACCCCTCCTCAAGCTTGATCCAGAGAGTATAGGGATGGACCAAGCTTGGAAGTGAGCAAGACAGAGCTAGGACCAGGAGCGCATCACCCCAACAGCTGCGCTTAAGTCAACCAGTTCCTCCTCCCTTGATCTCCTCTCCACTGCCTAGAATAACTCTTCCTTGTGCGTCTCTTGAACCAGGAGCTCAACAACCTTCACGGTCTGCGCTTCTTATAACCGGTTCTTCTCTCCATGGTCAGGAATGTACATCATGTGTAGGCTCTGGATTTACAGGAATTTACATCATGTGTAGGCTCTGAACTGCATGGGCAACACCTTCTTCTCTTGAACCAGGAGCTCAACAACCTTCACGGTCTGCGCTTCTTATAACCGGTTCTTCTCTCCATGGTCAGGAATGTACATCATGTGTAGGCTCTGGATTTACAGGAATTTACATCATGTGTAGGCTCTGAACTGCATGGGCAACACCTTCTTCTTTGTCCTGGATTGATGCTGAACAAGTGACACTCTTTGTGACCCTGAAACACCACTCAAACTCCAAACAAGATAAGACACATTTGCATTGGGATCAAACCTTGACTAATCATCAAGTTTGATCACCAATGTCACAAACTTTGCACTTAGACAGTATCTCATTGTCTTAAGATCCATCTAATGCAAGCAAACCATTCTCTAACTGCTACGGATGAACTGATCAGGAACAATCACAAGCAATTAGGCAAACAACTCCTGCCTTAAACGACCCTTAGACTCAAGTCTAGGTGTCTCAACCTTAAGGCAGTAACAATGACAATAGAATGCAACAGCCTTAACCTATTCTTTTCATGAATGCAAGCTGGATTAGACATAATTATCTATCATCCTAGCAACACAACCATTTAGAACAGAGACTAAGCAACATTATCATTTCCAAATACCAGACCCAAGTGCTTTACTTTAAACAGTTTCTATTCATGTATGCAAGCAGATTCAGAACATATTATCTAATATCATGTCAAGCAACTTTTAGAACTGGAGTAAGCACTTTAAAACTCAATCAATCAAACGAGTCTCTTTCAAAACTACCTGGGACAGATTCTAAACAATCACATCTAGCAATCGTTAAACAAATCCTCAGGTTCCAGACACATCACACACACACATTCAGTTCATTATACTCAAGCTTTCTACAAAAGGAAAGAGCTTTCTTACAGCCAAGGATCATTGTATAGATCCTTGATTCCATTGGACAGAATCTGAGTTGTTGGCGTGCACTCCAACTTCTCCATCTTCCATGGACCTTTCCTTGGAATCTCCATGCCTAAAGTCCCCACCTTTCTTCATATTTTGGTCGCCACCACCAGTAACAAGGTGAAAGCTTTGACCTTTCTTCCTGGTCTTTGAATAAGAACAAGCCTTGACTGTTTTGATGAAGAGGGTAGCTAATCCACTCCTTAAATTCTGGATCCACGGCCTTCCCTTCTTCTGGACGGTATGAGAAAGCATGAGTAACCAAGAACACTTTCTGGGCACGCCTAGGATGAACACCTTCTTCTTGTAGAGGTTGAATCAGCTGGCTGGACAGAAGCTTCTTCACAGGTTAGAAATGGCATGGGAGTGAGCTTGAGCTTGCGGAAGCTAGGAACCAAGTTCTGATGAACTTGGCTCTGATACCATGTTGGAATTTCACAGAGTATGAGGTCGTGTGTGTGATGAGCAGGATGAAAGTGGTATTTGTAGCAGAGAAAACTCGAAATGAAGAAGAGAGTGGATCTGGTTTCTGCTAGTGTATACTTGAACCAGAAACAAAGATTAGAGAGAATAAAGTGAATAAGAAGAGATTCGAGTGAGATTTAGAGAGATTTGAGAGATTAAGAGAGATTGAAGTAACCAAGTTTATGAAGTGGAGAGGGGAAATCCCCAACTCCCTTCTTTTCTTCTTATTTCTTGTTATTGTTATCGACCAGAGAGAGATACATTATATAGAGAGAGATAGATACATTAGGGTTTGTAAGATTCAAACAGAGCAAGTGGAGCCTTCTGCTTCCCAACGGTTATCTTGACATTTCAAACCAGTTTGAACTCTGTGATGTAGTCGGTTCATGTAGTCGATTCATGTAGTCGACTATATGATGTAGTTGAGGCATGTAGTCGACTATATTATCGGACTATGTAGTTGACGCATGTAGTTGATGCATGTAATTGTTAACTTGAAGAGATGAAAATGAACAAAAGAGAGAGATGAGATGGAGGCAAAATATTGACATCAAGAGAAGAAAAGAACATCTGTGTACATAGGCAAGTGACATAGTTGACTACATGCCTCAACTACATGTGAGCTGATATAGTCAACTACTTGCCTCAACTACATACGAGCTGATATAGTCGACTACATGCATCGACTACATGCATCAACTACATAGGCAAGTGATATAGTTGACTATATCACTTGCCTACATGCGAATCAGTTCAAAATGAGAGTTGGAGACATTTGCTGGAAAAGGAAGAAGCTTACCTTGTGACTGTTGCCAAGCACCAGAAATCCTACTCTACACGTGCATATGTCAAGGGAAAAGATCTGGTTTGAATTGAAGCAAGAAAGATCACATGTGTTGCATAAGAAGAAGGACTGACATGTCACTATCACACCAAGCTGTGTGTGCCTCTTCCTCCAGTCACTTTCTCACCGTTCTAGACGTGCCCATCTCTCTCTCCTGTCACTCTCTCTCCCTCTGGTCGAGATTCACCTTGGCTGCATCCTCCTGGCAGCATCAGAAACCCTACAATAATATTAGTTTAGTAAATCTGTACTTTAACAATAGTTTAATAAGTTGCAAGTTGTAATCTGGCTATAAAGCCACTCCATGTGTATTCTGAAACCTCTAAGCTGAAAGTGGGGAGTTCCCCTTTCTTCTTCACCATTCTCTGGTCTCATTATTCTCTCTATTCTCTGGTTACACGAAATTTCTCACAGCAATCTCTTATACTCCTCCTAAATCTCTCTTATTCTCCATTGCAGTCTCTTTGATTCTCACATACTCTCTTAATTCTTTTCTCTTTAATTTCGACCACACTCTGTTCTAAACACCATTCACACAACCTAATCTGTCTATTCTAACATGGTATCAGAGCTCCCAAGCTCCTGAAACTCAAAGCTTCCGCAAATCAAGCACAAGCGCAACCTCATGGCTGTTTTAAAACAATTGGAAAAGTTTCTGTCTAGTTGGCTGTTCAGTCTCTTCAAGAGGAAGAAGACTGCAACAATGGCATGTACAGAGACTCTCCAGAGTCTATCCTCGTGCCTCCTGTCCATCCTGAAGAGATCTCTTGGAAGCAAAATGTTTTGGAGCTGTTTGGCAAGCAAAACTCCAAACAAAATCTGTACAAGCAAATCTGATGTTCTTTTCAAGATGGAGTCTCTCACTATCTTCCAGAAGGTGGCGTCTGGTAAACAGGAAGAAAGGAGAGGTCCTAAGCATGATAGGTTCAAGGGGAAAGCACACTCAAAGGAATGGATTTGGGTAGAGAACCCAAAATCCAAATCTGCCAAGTTCAGGTGAACCATGTGCCTTGGAGGTTCAAGGAACCAGATCAGGTTCCTTGGTTGTAAGCTAAACCTCTTTCCCTTGAGTAATGCTTGTGTCTTTATGTCTGGTGTGTTGAGTGTGTGTTTAGTATCTTAGGGACAGTTTAAAGTTGCTAGAGTTGTTGAACCTAGTTTCTGTCCCATAATACAAAAACTGTGTGTGTGGTTCTGTTTTAATTGTTTCTAAGCTTGCTAGCATGGTTATGTCTAGTTTCTGTCCTAGAATAATTGTTTGTATTGTGTCTGGCCTAAGTAAGTTGCTTAGTCTCAGTTTGTGTCTTGTTGCATTGCTAAAGGTCTAGGAGAGTTTCCTGGTCATGTGATGCATTCATGGTTGTGTAGCTTGATTAGATGAGTTGTCTAGTCTAAGCTACTGTCATAAATTGTAATTGCATTCTGTTGCTGTCATATGTGTGATAAAATGAGCCTAGATGCCTTGTAATTGATGATTTATCATGCTTGAGCATTTAGTGAATTGGTTTGCTTGGATTTGAACTGAATGAGTTGTTTAGATTCAGTCCATTGCATCTTGTTAATCATTATGGATCAGACTTGGTGAGTTATCAAGCTCTGATCCTAATGTATGATCTAATTTTTGCTGGAGTTTCAGTGGTGTTTCAGGTACACAAGTGTTGTCCTCTGTCCATCATCAAACCAAGACAAAGAAGAAGGCTTTGCCCATGCTGTTCAGAGCCTACACATGATGTATATTCCTGTTTGATTCAGAGCCTACACATGATGTATATTCCTGACCATGGAGAGATTGATGGAGAAGGTCAGATGGTAATAAGTCTTGGTTGAGCCAAAACACGGCTGTCCTTTGAAGATACCTCAAGGAGGATTGATGGAGAGACACACCAGAAGTTGACCAACCATCCACCAGGCTGGATCTTCTCATCACTTGTGTGTAGAGAACCGGTTGATTTAAGCGCAGGCCATTTGGTTGTTGAGCTCCTGGTTCCAAGAGACACACAAGGAAGAGTTGTTCTAGGCAGTGGAGAGGAGATCAAGGGAGGAGGAACTGGTTGACTTAAGCGCAGCTGTTGGGGTGATGCGCTCCTGGTCCTAGCTCAGTCTTGCTCACTTCCAAGCTTGGTCCATCCCTATACTCTCTGGATCAAGCTTGAGGAGGGGTAATGAAGAAGCAATCCTGAAGATCCAGCCGCCACAAGCCATTGGCAAGAAGTGGAGTTCACTCTTGCATCATTCCTCACCAGCCGGATCAAAGAAGCTATCATGAACTCATTGCAACCTTGCAAGCTTGGACCTTCACCTATTCTCGGTTCCAAGCTTGAGGGGGAGTGTGAATGAGCTTCCTATGATCTGAGAGATGTCTTACCAAGTGGGGACTCAAGTGGAGTTCACTCCCTACCATAATGATGAAAGGGAAGCACCTTAAACTCATCTCAAAACATTCATTGCTGTTCTTATGATTAAAATGTTATTGAGATTGTTGTGATTAGTGCATTACCTTGAGAACTGATGCACCTTTGGGATATTGTATCAGTACCTTACTTGAGACTCAATGAAGCAAAGAACCGGTCCATCCTTACCTATCAAGATGGCGAGTAGTCAGAAGAGAGGGGGAGACACAAACCGGGGTCTAAGAAGAGTCCAAGGTGTTGGTGTGTGCAAGTGATGGAGTCCACGCTTGCACCACAAGTTAGGCCACGATCCAGAGCCTAAGGACTCCACCATGATAAATCTGAAGTTCCTTAGGCTCACTGGCCAATCCCTAGGCTTTGGAGAACTCTACTCTTTTCCTTGGTTGGTTTTATCCCTAAGGAGGGTTTTCTGGCCAAGGTTTTTAATGAGGGAGCTTCTTCAAGGTTCCAAGCTTGTCCAAGGATCTCCTATGGTCAAGCTTGAGGGGGAATGTTAACTTGAAGAGATGAAAATGAACAAAAGAGAGAGATGAGATGGAGGCAAAATATTGACATCAAGAGAAGAAAAGAACATCTGTGTACATAGGCAAGTGACATAGTTGACTACATGCCTCAACTACATGTGAGCTGATATAGTCAACTACTTGCCTCAACTACATACGAGCTGATATAGTCGACTACATGCATCGACTACATGCATCAACTACATAGGCAAGTGATATAGTTGACTATATCACTTGCCTACATGCGAATCAGTTCAAAATGAGAGTTGGAGACATTTGCTGGAAAAGGAAGAAGCTTACCTTGTGACTGTTGCCAAGCACCAGAAATCCTACTCTACACGTGCATATGTCAAGGGAAAAGATCTGGTTTGAATTGAAGCAAGAAAGATCACATGTGTTGCATAAGAAGAAGGACTGACCTGTCACTATCACACCAAGCTGTGTGTGCCTCTTCCTCCAGTCACTTTCTCACCATTCTAGACGTGCCCATCTCTCTCTCCTGTCACTCTCTCTCCCTCTGGTCGAGATTCACCTTGGCTGCATCCTCCTGGCAGCATCAGAAACCCTACAATAATATTAGTTTAGTAAATCTGTACTTTAACAATAGTTTAATATGTTGCAAGTTGTAATCTGGCTATAAAGCCACTCCATGTGTATTCTGAAACCTCTAAGCTGAAAGTGGGGAGTTCCCTCTTTCTTCTTCACCATTCTCTGGTCTCATTATTCTCTCTATTCTCTGGTTACACGAAATTTCTCACAGCAATCTCTTATACTCCTCCTAAATCTCTCTTATTCTCCATTGCAGTCTCTTTGATTCTCACATACTCTCTTAATTCTTTTCTCTTAATTTCGACCACACTCTGTTCTAAACACCATTCACACACCCTAATCTGTCTATTCTAACAGTAATCGACTATATCACATGACTATGTCACCAGATCCCAAGTCTTTTGCTTCATAACCCTTTATAAAGCTTATAATTCTTGTTGGGTTCAACTCCACTGCTTCCATCTTATCTCTCATAAGATCATTTGTCTCTCTTCAAGTTAACAAACTGGTGCTGGTTCTTGATGCTGGTGTTTTTAATGGATGGACGTGTTGTGTTGGTCCGTTTTGATTTGCCTTCTCCACATCCATCATTACTTGTAACAATGCCTCCTTATCCTTTTCACTGAATAAACAGAATTGTTTATCTTCTTTAAATTGGCTTAGAGACTTCTTTCTCCTTGCTGTAACAGATTGGTTCCTTTCCATCAAGACTTTCAATCTTCTTCTCCCACTCAAGGTAGGCATCCGGATCAGCCTTTGCCATGGAATGGGGGTATCTTGATCTTCAAACCAGCAAGCTCATCTCCCTGGTTCATCCTTCTCTTTTGGACACGCCTATGTCTTCTTGAGGATGAACTGAGGTGCTCATACTCATTGTCAGTCTCCTCATAACCTTCATGCTCTTGGCGAGTTGCATGAGGGTCTCTCCTCTCTCCTCTCTCTTTCTCTCCTAGTCTCTCGGTTTGGTGCTTGACTAGTAGCTCTCCTGATGTCTTCTCTAAGCTCTCTCCTGATGTCATTGAGGTTGGTCCTCATCATCTCGGTCATGGTTGCCACCATGTTTTGGTTGAGTTGAGCCGACATAGCCTCCATGAGAAGCTGACGAGTTAAGCTTCTTCTTCAGACTTGGAGACCATGCTTCCTGCACAAAGGTAACCAAAATAACCAGTAAAAGTTTCTAGGGAACAAGACAAGCAAAAAGGAAAAAGAAAACAAGCAAAAGGAAAAGCAAACAAGCTTGTCTTGCAAGACAAAACAAAAAAGGATAATCGGCTAGCAAAAAGGAAATCGATTCAAGCAAAATGGAAAGCTTCTAAACCTTTTCCTAAACTCTTCTAAGGTTTCCTAGCAACCTAACAAGCCTATTCTACTCGTGTTCAAGGTGAGAAACAAACTAGGACTAATGCCACAAAGTAATCGACACAAGGAATGCATGCCGGCTAGGGTTTTTATCTCTCTAGGGTTTCCGAAAAATCCGGAATAAGGAAAGTCTCAAAGTTCTTTGTCTAACTCTATGCAGTCACGAGCAGCTCTAAACTTAAGGAATTCTAATGCTTTTCAGGATGTTATAGATGAGACCACGGATGAACAACAAAAGAAACAAGGAAAGGATAGCGAGTACTTTCCCAACCAAAGTTGCTCTGATACCACTTGATGCGTCCCTAGGATGCTCTTTGGTTGATGGGAATGGATAGATCCTTGCAAGAACGAATCAGGGACTCAAGTTCTTCAAGGCGTGTGGATTGAATGGTGACACAAGAGGGATGGATGTCTCTTGATTACTCCTAGATGAATAACTTGGATATGGACCACACCAAATTAGACACCCTTAGACTCTGGATACTACCACCCCAGACTCGACCCTTTCTAGAGAGAGAGCCGTCAAGGAGAAAGAAACTTGTTTTATTAAAAAGCTGGATGATAGATGATTACAATAGGGTTTTTGAGACCCATTTAAATAAGAAACCAGAGAACATGCTCTCTAGGGTTTCGACCATAATCAAAAAAGGAAACTATAGTTTATGCTTTAAAAAGAAAGGAAATGTAACTTCTTTTAGTTCTTGGACACGCAGATAGGAGCCTAAGTGATTGTGGAACGACAAGTTGTTGGGCCTCGTTAAAAACCTTCCTCCGGAAAACCTCCGTGGGACAAAACAAAAAGCAAGGAAAAGAAGCCGCACCCCATGTCTTGGCCTAGACACTAACTCAGCTTGATGTAGAGATGGCTTGAATGGTGATCAAGACATCTCGGATCAGACCTTGTCCAAAACTTTCTTGTTGTGGATGTGAAGTGAGTAATCCAACAACATTCTCTTTTAAACTTCTTGACCTCTGGAAACGAGTCATGGGACCTTCAGGGAATGGCTAGAGCATCATCACCAGGCTGCTGGTGCAATGTGGCTTCATGTGGCTCATCTAGACTCTCCTTGTTCTCCTTAGTGATCCGGTCCATGATCACATCATATGCACTTTTAAATGTTTGCATCCTCAGCTACAAGCTCTTCAGGTTCAGGTTCATGCTTCCATTCCTTTGGTGCTTTCCAGGATCACATCATTTATTAAAAGACTGGATGAGTACAAGAGGGTTTAGAGTCCCCTTTAAATAAGAAACCAGATGATGTGATCCTGGAAAGCACCAAGCATGCAACCTTTAAGAGTGCATATGAGAGTGATCATGGACCGGATCACTAAGGAGGAC
>CAJHQQ010005612.1:0-15475 GCA_905132885.1 Moricandia moricandioides
CCTGTTTGGAGAGTTGGCAATTTCTTCTTGATACTAATAAAACCATAATGAATCAAGATGTAAGAATCTTGATTTGGAATCATTAATAAGTGGATAATCACCCTGAATTTGAATCAATATCATAGGAGTTATGATGAAGAAGTTGTCCCACTTTTAACCGAAGTGAATCCAGTTTACCCTGTTGGAGATTTGGCAATTTATTCTTGATACTAAAAAAACCAGAATGAATTCACGATGTAAGACGCTTGATTTGGACTCATTAATCAGTGTAGAATAACCCTGAAGTTGAATCAAATCATAGGATTATGATGAAGAAGTTATCCCACTTTTAACCGAAGTGATTGCCAGTTTACCCTGTTTGGAGATTTGGCAATTTCTTCTTGATACAAATAAAACCAGAATGAATCACGATTTAAGAAGCTTGATTTGGACTCATAATTCAGTGCAGAATCACCCTGAATTTGAATCAAGATCATAGGAGTTATGATGAAGAAGTTATCCCACTTTTAGCCGAAGTGACTCCAGTTACCCCTGTTGTGGGAATTTGGCCAATGTCTTCTTGGATTCTAATCAACCAGAATGAATCAAGATTAAGAAGCTTGATTTGACTCATAAATCAGTGTAGAAATCACCCTGAAGTTGAATCAATATCATTGGATTTATGATGAAGAAGTTATCCCACTTTTAACCGAAGTGATTCAGTTTACCCTGTTTTGAGATTGGCAATTTCTTCTTGATAAAATAAACCAAAATGAATCACGATGTAAAGCTTTATGTTGGACTCATAAATCAGTTTAGAATCACCCTGAATTGGAATCAAGATCATAGGAGTTATGATGAAGAAGTTATCCCACTTTAACCGAAGTGACTCCAGTTTACCCCTGTTTGGAGATTTGGCTATTTCTTCTTGATTCTAATCAACCAGAATGACTCAAGATGTAAGAAGCTTGATTTAGACTCATAAATCAGTGTATAATCACCCTGAATTGAATCAATATCCACTGGACTTATGATGAGAGAAGTTATTCCTCTTTAACCGGAAGTGGATTCCAGTTTACACCTATTTAGAGATTTGGCAATTTCTTCTTGATTCTAATCAAATCCAGAATGAATCACGATGTAAGAAGCTTGCATTTGTACTCATAAATAAGTGTAGATCCACCTGAATTGAATCAATATCATAGGAGTTTATTGATGAAGAAGTTATCCCACTTTTAACCGAAGTGATTCCAGTTTGCCCTGTTTTGAGATTTGGGCAAATTTTTTCGAATACCTTAAACCAACCAGAATGAATCACGATGGTAAGAAGGCTTTAATTTGGGACTCAATTAATCAGTGTATAATCCACCCTGAAATTGAATCAATATCATTGGAGTATTATGATAGAGAAGTTATCCCACTTTTTAACCGAAGTGATTTTAAGTTTGCCATGTTTGGAGATTTGCATTCTTGATACAAATAAAACTAGAATGAATCAAGATGTAAGAAGCTCGATTTGGACTCATAAATCAGTTTAGAATCATCTTGAAGTTGAATCAATATCATTGGACTTATGATGAAGAAGTTATTCCTCTTTTAACCGAAGTGATTCCAGTTTACCCTGTTTGGAGATTTGGCAATTTATTCTTGATACTAATAAAACCAAAATGAATCACGATGTAAGAAGCTTGATTTGGACTGATTTAATCAGTGTAGAATCACCCTGAAGTTGAATCAAGATCATAGGAGTTATGATGAAGAAGTTATTCCTCTTTTAACCGAAGTGATTCTAGTTTACCCTGTTTAGAGATTTGACAATTTCTTCTTGATTCTAATCAAACCAGAATGAATCACGATGTAAGAAGCTTGATTTGTACTTGTAAATAAGTGTAAATCACCCTGAAGTTGAATCAATATCATAGGAGTTATGATGAAGAAGTTATCCCACTTTTAACTGAAGTGATTCCAGTTTGCCCTTGTTTGGAGATTTGGCAATTTATTCTTGATACTAATAAAACCAGAATAAATCACGATGTAAGAATCATGATTTGGACTCATTAATCAGTGTAGAATCATCCTGAAGTTAAATCAAGATCATAGGAGTTATGATGAAGAAGTTATCGCACTTATAACCAAAGTGATTCTAGTTTACCCTGTTTGGAGATTTGGCAATTTCTTCTTGATACAAATAAAACTAGAGTGAATCAAGATGTAAGAAGCTTGATTTTGACTCATAAATCAGTGTAGAATCATCTTGAAGTTGAATCAATATCATTGGAGTTATGATGAAGAAGTTATCCCACTTTTAACAGAAGTGATTCCAGTTTGCCATGTTTGGAGATTTGGCAATTTCTTCTTGATACAAATAAAACTATAATGAATCACGATGTAAGAAGATTTATTTGGACTCATAAATAAGTTTAGAATCACCCTGAATTTGAATCAAGATCATAGGAGTTATGATGAAGAAGTTATCCTACTTTTAACTGAAGTGATTCTTGTTTGTCCTGTTTGGATATTTGGCTATTTATTCTTGATACTAATAACACCAGATTGAATCACGATGTAAGAAGCTTGATTTAGACTCATTAATAATTTAAGAATCATACTGAAGTTAAATCAAGATCATAGGAGTTATGATGAAGAAGTTATCCCACTTTTAACCGAAGTGATTCCAGTTTACCCTGTTTGGAGATTTGGCAATTTCTTCTTGATACAAAAAAAACTAGAATGAATCAAGATCTAAGAAGCTTGATTTGGACTCATAAATCAGTGTAGAATCATCTACAAGTTGAATCAATATCATTGGAGTTATAATGAAGAAGTTATCTCACTTTTAACCGAAGTGATTCCAGTTTGCCATGTTTGGAGATTTGGCAATTTCTTCTTGATACAAATAAAACTATAAGGAATCACGATGTAAGAAGATTTATTTGGACTCATAAATAAGTTTAGAATCACCCTGAATTTGAATCAAGATCATAGGAGTTATGATGAAGAAGTTATCCCACTTTTAACTGAAGTGATTCCTGTTTGTCCTGTTTGGATATTTGGCAATTTATTCTTGATACTAATAAAAACAGAATGAATCACGATGTAAGAAGCTTGATTTGGACTCATTAATCAGTGTAGAATCATCCTGAAGTTAAATCAAGATCATAGGAGTTATGATGAAGAAGTTATCCCACTTTTAACCGATGTGATTCCAGTTTAACCTGTTTGGAGATTTGACAATTTCTTCTTGATACAAATAAAACTAGAATGAATCAAGATGTAAGAAGCTTGATTTGGACTCATAAATCATAGTAGAATCATCTTGAAGTTGAACCAATATTATTGGAGTTATGATGAAGAAGTTATCCCACTTTTAACTGAAGTGATTCCAGTTTGCCATGTTTGGAGATTTGGAAATTTCTTCTTGATACAAATAAAACTAGAATGAATCACGATCTAATAAGCTTGATTTGGACTCTTAAATCAGTTTAGAATCACCCTGAATTTGAATCAAGATCATAGAAGTTATGATAAAGAAGTTATCCCACTTTTAACCGAAGTGACTCCAATTTACCCTGTTTGAAGATTTGGCAATTTTTTTCTTGATACAAATTAAAACCAGAATAAATCCACGATGTAAGAATCTTGATTTGGACTCGTAAATCAGTTTAGAATCACCCTGAATTTGAATCAAGATCATAGGAGTTATGATAAAGAAGTTATCCCACTTTTAACCGAAGTGACTCCAGTTTACCCTGTTTGGAGATTTGGCAATTTCTTCTTGATACTAATCAAACCAGAATGAATCAAGATGTAAGAAGCTTGATTTGGACTCATAAATCTGTGCAGAATCATCCTGAAGTTGAATCAATATCATTGGAGTTATGATGAAGAAGTTATCCCACTTTTAACCGAAGTGATTCCAATTTGCCCTTTTTGGAGATTTGGCAATTTCTTCTTGATATAAATAAAACTATAATGAATCACGATGTAAGAAGATTTATTTGGACTCATAAATAAGTTTAGAATCACCCTGAATTTGAATCAAGATCATAGGAGTTATGATGAATAAGTTATCCTACTTTTAACTGAAGTGATTCTTGTTTGTCCTGTTTGGATATTTGGCTATTTATTCTTGATACTAATAAAACCAGATTGAATCACGATGTAAGAAGCTTGATTTGGAATCATTAATAATTTAAGAATCATACTGAAGTTAAATCAAGATCATAGGAGTTATGATGAAGAAGTTATCCCACTTTTAACCGAAGTGATTCCAGTTTACCCTGTTTGGAGATTTGGCAATTTCTTCTTGATACAAATAAAACTAGAATGAATCAAGATCTAAAGAAGCTTGATTTGGACTCATAAATAAGTGTAGAATCATCTTGAAGTTGAATCAATATCATTGGAGTTATAATGAAGAAGTTATCCCACTTTTAACTAAAGTGATTCCAGTTTGCCATGTTTGGAGATTTGGCAATTTCTTCTTGATACAAATAAAACTATAATGAATCACGATGTAAGAAGATTTATTTGGACTCATAAATAAGTTTAGAATCACCCTGAATTTGAATCAAGATCATAGGAGTTATGATGAAGAAGTTATCCCACTTTTAACTGAAGTGATTCCTGTTTGTCCTGTTTGGATATTTGGCAATTTATTCTTGATACTAATAAAAACAGAATGAATCACGATGTAAGAATCTTGATTTGGACTCGTAAATCAGTTTAGAATCACCCTGAATTTGAATCAAGATCATAGGAATTATGATAAAGAAGTTATCCCACTATTAACCGAAGTGACTCCAGTTTACCCTGTTTGGAGATTTGGCAATTTCTTCTTGATACTAATCAAACCAGAATGAATCAAGATGTAAGAAGCTTTGATTTGGACTCATTAAATCTGGCAGAATCATCCTGAAGTTGAATCAATATCATTGGAGTTATGATGAAGAAGTTATCCCACTTTTAACCGAAGTGATTCCAATTTGCCCTGTTTGGAGATTTGGCAATTCTTCTTGATACTAATAAAACCAGAATGAATCACGATGTAAGAATCTGGATTTGGACTCATAATCAGTGTGAATCCACCCTGAAGTTGAATCAAGATCATAGGAGTTATGATTGAAGAAGTTATCCCACTTTTTAACGAAGTGATTCCAGTTTACCCTGTTTTGGAGATTTGACAATTTTTCTTGATATAATAAAACCAGAATGAATCACGATATAAGAAGATTGATTTGGACTCATAAATAATCTAAGAATCACCCTGAATTTGAATCAAATCATAGGAGTTATGATGAAGAAGTATCCCACTTTTAACCGAAGTGACTCCAATTTGCCCTTGTTTGGAGATTTGGCAATTTTCTTCTTGATTCTAATCAAAACAGAATGAATCAAGATGAAAGAAGCTTGATTTGGACTCATAAATCAGTGTAGAATAATCCTGAAGTTGAATCAATATCATTGGAGTTATGATGAAGAAGTTATTCCACTTTTAACCGAAGTGATTCCAGTTTGCCCTGTTTGGAGATTGGCAATTTCTTCTTGATACTAATAAAACCAGAACGAATCACGATGTTAAGAAGCTTGATTTTAGACTCATAAATTAGTTTAGAATCACCCTGAAGTTGAATCAAGATCATAGGAGGTTATGATGAAGAAAGTTATCCCACTTTTAACCGAAGTGACTCAATTTACCTTGTTTGGAGATTTGGCAATTTCTTCTTGATTCTAATCAAACCAGAATGAATCAAGATGTAAGAAGCATGATTTGGACTCATTAATCAGTGTAGAATCATCATGAAGTTAAATCAAGATCATAGGAGTTATGATGAAGAAGTTATCCCACTTTTAACCGAAGTGATTCCAGTTTGCCCTGTTTGGAGAGTTGGCAATTTCTTCTTGATACTAATAAAACCAGAACGAATCACGATGTAAGAAGCTTGATTTAGACTCATAAATAGTTTAGAATTACCCTGAAGTTGAATCAAGATCATAGGAGTTATGATGAAGAAGTTATCCCACTTTTAACCGAAGTGACTCCAATTTACCTTGTTTGGAGATTTGGCAATTTCTTCTTGATTCTAATCAAACCAGAATGAATCAAGATGTAAGAAGCATGATTTGGACTCATTAATCAGTGTAGAATCATCATGAAGTTAAATCAAGATCATAGGAGTTATGATGAAGAAGTTATCCCACTTTTAACCGATGTGATTCCAGTTTAAGCTGTTTGGAGATTTGACAATTTCTTCTTGATACAAATAAAACTAGAATGAATCAAGATGTAAGAAGCTTGATTTGGACTCATAAATCATTGTAGAATCATCTTGAAGTTGAATCAATATTATTGGAGTTATGATGAAGAAGTTATCCCACTTTTAACTGAAGTGATTCCAGTTTGCCATGTTTGGAGATTTGGAAATTTCTTCTTGATACAAATAAAACTAGAATGAATCACGATGTAATAAGCTTGATTTGGACTCGTAAATCAGTTTAGAATCACCCTGAATTTGAATCAAGATCATAGGAGTTATGATAAAGAAGTTATCCCACTTTTAACCGAAGTGACTCCAATTTACCCTGTTTGAAGATTTGGCAATTTATTCTTGATACAAATAAAACCAGAATAAATCACGATGTAAGAATCTTGATTTGGACTCGTAAATCAGTTTAGAATCACCCTGAATTTGAATCAAGATCATAGGAGTTATGATAAAGAAGTTATCCCACTTTTAACCGAAGTGACTCCAGTTTACCCTGTTTGGAGATTTGGCAATTTCTTCTTGATACTAATCAAACCAGAATGAATCAAGATGTAAGAAGCTTGATTTGGACTCATAAATCTGTGCAGAATCATCCTGAAGTTGAATCAATATCATTGGAGTTATGATGAAGAAGTTATCCCACTTTTAACCGAAGTGATTCCAATTTGCCCTGTTTGGAGATTTGGCAATTTCTTCTTGATACTAATAAAACCAGAATGAATCACGATGTAAGAATCTTGATTTGGACTCATTAATCAGTGTGGAATCACCCTGAAGTTGAATCAAGATCATAGGAGTTATGATGAAGAAGTTATCCCACTTTTAACCGAAGTGATTCCAGTTTACCCTGTTTGGAGATTTGACAATTTTTTCTTGATATAAATAAAACCAGAATGAATCACGATATAAGAAGATTGATTTGGACTCATAAATAATCTAAGAATCACCCTGAATTTGAATCAAGATCATAGGAGTTATGATGAAGAAGTTATCCCACTTTTAACCGAAGTGACTCCAATTTACCTTGTTTGGAGATTTGGCAATTTCTTCTTGATTCTAATCAAAACAGAATGAATCAAGATGTAAAAAGCTTGATTTGGACTCATAAATCAGTGTAGAATCATCCTGAAGTTGAATCAATATCATTGGAGTTATGATGAAGAAGTTATCCCACTTTTAACCGAAGTGATTCCAGTTTGCCCTGTTTGGAGAGTTGGCAATTTCTTCTTGATACTAATAAAACCAGAACGAATCACGATGTAAGAAGCTTGATTTGGACTCATAAATTAGTTTAGAATCACCCTGAAGTTGAATCAAGATCATAGGAGTTATGATGAAGAAGTTATCCCACTTTTAACCGAAGTGACTCCAATTTACCTTGTTTGGAGATTTGACAATTTCTTCTTGATTCTAATCAAACCAGAATGAATCAAGATGTAAGAAGCATGATTTGGAATCATAAAGCAGTGCAGAATCATCCTGAAGTTGAATCAATATCATTGGACTTATGATAAAGAAGTTATTCCACTTTTAACCGAAGTAATTCCAGTTTGCCCTGTTTGGAGAGTTTGCAATTTCTTCTTGATTATAATCAAACCATAATAAATCAAGATGTAAGAATCTTGATTTGGACTCTAGTCACCCTGAAGTTGAATCAATATCATAGGAGTTATGATGAAGAAGTTATCCCAGTTTTAACCGAAGTGAATCCAGTTTCCCCTGTTTGGAGATTTGGTAATTTCTTCTTGTACTAATAAAACCAGAATGAATCACGATGTAAGAAGCTTGATTTGGACTCATAAATCAGTGTAGAATAACCCTGAATTTGAATCAAGATCATAGGAGTTATGATGAAGAAGTTATCCCACTTTTAACCGAAGTGATTCCAGTTTGCCCTGTTTGGAGAGTTGACAATTTCTTCTTGATACTAATAAAACCAGAACGAATCACGATGAAAGAAGCTTGATTTAGACTCATAAATAAGTTTAGAATCACCCTGAAGTTGAATCAAGATGATAGGAGTTATGATGAAGAAGTTATCCCACTTTTAGCCGAAGTGACTCCAATTTGTCCTGTTTGGAGAGTTGGCAATTTTTTCTTGATTCTAATCAAACCATAATGAATCAAGATGTAAGAATCTTGATTTGGACTCATAAATCAGTGGATAATCACCATGAAGTTGAATCAATATCACAGGAGTTATGATGAAGAAGTTATCCCACTTTTAACCGAAGTGATTCCAGTTTACCCTGTTTGGAGATTTGGCAGTTTCTTCTTGATACTAATAAAACCAGAATGAATCATGATGTAAGAAGCTTTATTTGGATTCATAAATCAGTGTAGAATCACCCTGAAGTTGAATCAATATCATAGGAGTTATGATGAAGAAGTTATCCCACTTTCAACCGAAGTGAATCCAGTTTGCCCTGTTTAGAGATTTGGCAATTTCTTCTTCATTCTAATCAAAACAAGAATGAATAAAGATGTAAGAAGCTTGATTTGGACTCATAAATCAGTGCAGAATCATCCTGAAGTTGAATCAATATCATTGGACTTATGATGAAGAAGTTATCCCACTTTTAACCGAAGTGATTCCAATTTGTCCTGTTTGGAGATTTGACAATTTATTCTTGATTCTAATAAAACCAGAATGAATCACTATGTAAGAAGCTTGATTTGGACTCATTAATCAGTGTAGAATCACCCTGAAGTTAAATCAAGATAATAGGAATTATGATGAAGAAGTTATCCCACTTTTAACCGAAGTGATTCCAGTTTGCCCTGTTTGGAGATTTGGCAATTTATTCTTGATACTAATAAAACAAGAATGAATCACGATCTAAGAATCACCCTTTTGGACTCATTAATCAGTCTAGAATCACCCTGAAGTTGAATCAAAAACAGAATGAATAAAGATGTAAGAAGCTTGATTTGGCAACCGAAGTGACGCCAATTTACCTTTTTTGGAGATTTGGCAATTTCTTCTTGATTCTAATCAAAAACAGAATGAATAAAGATGTAAGAAGCTTGATTTAGACTCATAAATCAGTGCTGAATCATCCTGAAGTTGAATCAATATCATTGGACTTATGATGAAGAAGTTATCCCACTTTTAACCGAAGTGATTCCAATTTGCTTTTTTTGGAGATTTGGCAATTTATTCTTGATACTAATAAAACCAAGTAAGAATCTTGATTTAGACTCATAAATCAATGTAGAATCACCCAGAAGTTGAATCAAGATAATAGGAGTTATGATGAAGAAGTTATCCCACTTTTAACCGAAGTGATTCCAGTTTAACCTGTTTGGGAGAGTTTGGCAATTTTTTCTTGATATAAATAAAACCAGAAGGGAATCGTAATCGTAAGAAGCTTGATTTGGATTCATAAATCAGTTTAGAATCACCCTGAATTAGAATGAAAGATGCATAGGAGTTATGATGAAGAAGATTATCCTACTTTTACCGAAGTGAACTCCAGTTTTACCCTGTTTTTGACGATTTTCGCAATTTCTTCTTTGATTCTTAATCAAACCAGAATGAATTCCAAGATGTAATAAGCTTGATTTGGACTCATACAATCAGTGGTAAGAATCATCCTGATTGAGTTGAATCCAATATCACTGGAGTTATGATGAGGATGTTATCCCCACTTTTAGACCGACAGTGATTCCAGTTTTGCCCTGTTTGGGAGATTTTGGCCAATTTATTCTTGATCACTAATAAACAAGACATCGAATTACGATGTAAAAAAGCTTGATTTGGACTCATAAGATCAGTGTAGAATCACCTGAAGTTGAATCAAGATCATTGGAGTTATGATGAAGAAGTTATCCCACTTTTAAGTCGATAAGTGATTCCAGTTTGCCCTGTTTGGAGATTGGCAATTTCTTCTTGATACTAATAAAACCAGAATGAATCACGATGTAAGAAGCTTGATTTGACTCATAAATCAGTGATGGAATCACCCTGAAGTGAATCAAGATCATAGGAGTTATGATGAAGAAGTTATCCCACTTTTAACCGAAGTGACTCCAGTTTACCTGTTTGGGAGATTTGGCAATTTCTTTCTTGATTTACAATCAAAAACAGAATGAAATCAAGATGTAAGAAGCTTGATTTGGACTCATAAATCAGTGTAGAATCACCCTGAAGTTGAATCAATATCATGGACTTATGATGAAGATAGTTATCCCACTTTTATAACCGACAGTGATTCCTCAGTGTCTGTCCTGTTTGGAGATTTGGCAATTTATTCTTGATATAAAACCAGAATGAATTCACGATGTAAGAAGTCTTGATTTGACTCATAAATCAGTGTAGAATCACCCAGAAGTTGAATCAAGATAATAGGAGTTATGATGAAGAAGTTATCCCACTTTAAACCGAAGTGATTCCAGTTTACTATGTCTGGAGATTTGGCAATTTCTTCTTAATACAAATAAAACCATAATGAATCACGATGTAAGAAGCTTGATTTGGACTCATAAATCAGTTAAGAATCAAACTGAATTTGAATCAAGATCATAGGAGTTATGATGAAGAAGTTATCCCACTTTTAACCGAAGTGACTCAGTTTACCCTGTTTGGAGATTTGGCAATTTCTTCTTATATTAATCAAACCAGAATGATAAAGATGTAAGAAGCTTGATTTTGACTCATAATCAGTGTAGAATCACCCGACGTTTTAAATCAATATCATAGGAGTTATGATGAAGAAGTTATCCACTTTTAACCGAAGTGATTCCAGTTTACCCTGTTTGGAGAGTTGGCAATTTCTTCTTGATACTAATAAAACCAGAACGAATCACGATGTAGAAAGCTTGATTTGGACTCATCAATAAGTTAGAATCACCCTGAGGTTGAAATCCAAGATGCATACGGAGTTATGAATGAAGAAGTATCGGCCACTTTTACCAGGAAGTGATTCCAATTTTACGCTTGTTTGGAGAGTTGGGCAATTTTCTTGGATTCTAATCAAACCAGAATGAATCAAGATGTAAGATATCCTTGATTTGGAGCCGGGTTGATTCGTGTGCAGTTGTGTAAGCGTGTGTTTGAGTGGTGGGTCGGTGTTACGTCCGGTGGATGTGCGTGGGGGAGTAGTAGGATTGTCGTTCGGGGGCAGTGTTGTGGTGGCGTGCTTGGCCGGGGGGATGTGTGGTTATTGTGTTCACGGTGTTGTTAGGAGAGGTGCTGCTGAGTTGTGCACGTCGGCTGGGATGTTTTTGTCGTTTATGTCGTGTACCGGTGCGACGGGTGGGATCCGGTAGTTTTGCTGTACGTTTAGGTGAGCGCAGGAACGGAGTGTCATGGCGTGAGCGTGTCGAGAAGTCGTGTGGGGTGCGTGTATGGGATGTTCCTATGCTGGGGTTCGTGGATGGCCGCAGTGTGTCTGGGGTTGGACTCAATTTTAAATACTCAGTGCAGGAATATATCCTGAAGGTTGAATCAATATGCATTGTGACTTATGATGAAGAAGTTATCTCACTGTTAAGACCGAAGTGATTCCAGTTTGCCCTGTTGGAGATTTCGCTATTTCTTCGTTGATCTATCATAAACCTAGATTGAATCACATGTAAAGAAGCTTGATTTGTCTCGATTATCTGTGATATGATATCACCTGAAGTTGAATCAAGATATCAGGAGTAATGATAGAAGAAGTTATCCTACTTTTAACCGAGTGATTCCAGTTGCCTGTTGTGAGCAGAATTGGCAATTTCTTGCTTGATACTCTGATCGAAAACCAGATGAATCACGATGTAAGATCTTTGATTTGGACTCATAAATCAGCGTGAATCACCTGGAGTTGAATCATAGATTCATTGGAGTTATGATAGAAGAAGTTATCTACGGCCGACTATAACCGAGTGATATCTGTTTGCCTCTGGTATGTTTGGATGAGTGTTTGCAAATTTTCCTTCTTTGCATTCTTAATGCAAAACAGAATGAATCATGGGGCGACTGTAACGAAGCTGGATTTGGACGTCATAAAATCAGTGTAGAATCACCCTGAGTGAATCAAGATCATAGATGTTATCGATGAAGAGGTTATCAACCACTTTAACGAAGTCATCTCCAGTGTTGCTCGCCTGTTTTGAGAGACGAGTTTGGCGAATTTCTTCTTGCATTCTACGATCAAACCAGAATGACATGAGAGATGTATAGAAGCTTGTTTGGACTCATAAATCAGTGCAGATCACCATTTTGATTTGATCATATATCATTGCACTTATGATTGACGAAGTTGTATCCCTACGCACGCTTTTAACGCCGATAGTGATTCCAGTGCTTCAACTGTTTGGAGATTTGTGCAATTATTCTTGATACTGTAATATAATACCAGAATGAATCAACGTGATGTAGAGGCTTGATTTGGACTCATAACTCGAGTGTAGAATCATCCCTGTAGTTGATTCAAGATATTAGGAGTTATGATGAAATGATGTTATCCGGTACTAGCTTTTACGAGTGAGTTCCAGTTTGAGTTTGCTGCTGTTGGAGAGTTGTGACAATGGTTCTTCTTGATAGAAACTAATAAGCCAGAAGTGATCGACGATGTATAGAAGCTTGATTTGGACTCATATAGTCAGCGCTGTACGAATCACCTGAAATTAGCCTGAAGTAGTCATGAGGTAGTTGATGTCATGAAGAAGTTAATATCGCCGACTTTTAACGCGAAGTGACTCCAGTTACCTGTATTTGAGAGATTTGGCAATTTCTTCTGATTCTAATCCAGGTTAACCAGCAATGAATCTAAAGAGTTGTAAGAAGCTATAGATCTTGGACTCATGCAAATCACGGCAGAATAGCTATCCTTGAGTGTTGAATTCAATATCACTGGAGGTACTTATGATGAAGAAGTTATCCCACGTTTTACCGAAGTGATTGCCAGTAGCCCTGTTTGGAGACTTCTGGCATTTCATTATCTTGATTAACTAATACAAACCATCGACTGAATCAAGCATGTAAGGGTAAGCTTGATTTGAGACTCATATCAGCTGCAGCATCACCTGAGTGTTGATCAATATGTCATGCGACTTATGATGAGAGTTCGTATCCGTCACGTATCGTCAACGCGATAGTGATTCCAGTTTGGCGCCTGTAGTTGGAGATTGAGCAATTATTCTTGCTTCTATATACAAACCAGAATGAATCACGGGATGGTAAGAAGCTTTGATTTGGACTCATAAATCAGTGCTTTAGAATCAGTGCTCTGAAGTTTGAGATTTCAAATATCATTCGAGTTGCATGATGAAGAATTGTATCCAGCACTTTAAACCGGAAGTAATTCACAGTTGCCACTGTTTGGAGAGTTGGCTATTTCTTTCTGAACTATCACTGACACCAGAATGAATCATCGATGTTAGAAGCATTGTATTTGGACTCTAAATCAGTGTATGATACTCACCCTGTAAGTCTGAATCAGAGATCATAGGAGTATGATGAATTAGTTATCTCCACTTTTAACCGAAGTCGACTCGCAATTTACTTTTTGGATGACCTTGACAATTCGTTCTTGTATTCTAATCAGAAAACCAGAATGAATCGTACGATGTTAGAGCTTGATCTGGACTCATAAAAATTTTTCAGTGGGCCCAGGATCACGCCTGAAGTGAATCAGATACATTGAGTCTTATGATGAAGAAGTTATCCCACTTTTAACCGAAGTGCCTCCAATTTGACTTCTTGTTTTGGAGATTTGGCAATTTCTTCTTGATTCTAATCAAAACAGAATGAATCACTGATGTAAGAAGCTGATTTGCTCATAAATCAGCTGGAGATCACCCTGAGTGAATCAATATTCATATGAGTTATGATGAAGAGTTATCTCGCACTTTTAACTGAGTGATCCACGTTTACCCTATTTGGAGATTTGGCCAATTTTTCTCTCTGATACTAATAAAAAACAGAATGAATCACGATGTAAGAAGCTTGATTGGACTCATAAATCAGTGTAGATCACCTGAAGTGAATGCAGATCATAGGAGTTATGATGAAGAAGTTATCCACTTTGAACCGAAGTGATTCCAGTTTTGCCTGTTGGAGATTTGGCAATTTTTTCTTGATTCTAATCAAACGGAATGAATCAGGATGTAAGAAGATTGATTTGGAATCATAATTCGGTGGATTCACCCTGAATTTGAATCAGTGTCATTGTAGTTTATGATGAGAAGGTTATTCCAACTTTTAACCGAAGTGATTCCAGTTTGCCCTGTTTGGAGATTGGCAATTTATTATTGATACTAATAAAACCAGAATGAATCAAGATGTAAGAAGCTTGATTTGGACTCATAAATTAGTGTATATCATCTGAAGTTGAATCAATATCATTGGATAATGATGAAGAGTGATTCCACTTTAACCGAAGTGATTCCAGTTTACCTGTTGGATGAGTTGCATTTCTCCTTCTTGATTCTAATCAAACCATATTGAATCAAGATGTAAGAATCTTTATTTGTCTCATAAATCAGATGGATTAATCACTGATTTGAATCAATATCATAGAGTTTTGATGACGAGTTATCCCACTTTTAAGCGAAGTGACTCCAGTACCTGTTTGGAGATTGTTTGGCAATTTCTTCTCTTGCATTACTAATAAATCAGAATGATCACCCCAAAAAGATGTAAGAAGCTTATTTGACTCATTAATCATGTGTAGAATCACCCTGAAGGTGAATCAAGTCATAGGAGTTATGATGAAGAAGTTATCCCACTTTTACCGAAGTGATCCAGTTTGCCTGGTTTGGAGAGTTTGCAATTTCTTCTGATACTATAAATAACAGACTGAATCACGATGGTAAGAAGCTGATTTGGACTCATTAATCAGTGTAGAATCACCCTAAAGCTGAATCAAGATACATAGGAGTTATGCTGAAGAAGTTATCTCCACTTTTAACCGAGTAATTCCAGTTGCCCTGTTTGAGAGTTGCAATTTCTCTGATTCTATTAACCAGAATGAATCAAGATGTAAGAGCTTTATTGACTCATAAATAAGTGTTAGAATCATCACTGAAGTTTAATCATATCATTGGAGTTATGATGAAGAAGTTATCCCACTTTTACCGAAGTGATTCCAGTTTACCCTGTTGGAGATTGGCAATTTCTTCTTGATTCTAATCAACCAGAATGAATCACGATGTAAGATTCTTTATTTGACTCATAAATCAGTGCATGATCACCCTGAAGTTTGAATAAATTTCATAGGAAGTTATGATGATAGTTCATCCCA
>CAJHQQ010005613.1:0-15472 GCA_905132885.1 Moricandia moricandioides
GAGAGAGTGATTTCGAAATTAGAGAGAGAGAAGGAGAGAAAATGTTTCCTTGCCTTTCTTAGTTCTGGATACATGTCTTTATATAGACCAGACAATACATAAAATAATCAGACAAGTTTGAATAAAGAAAAGAATAAATTAATGGGACTGAGCAATGGCAGGGACTGAGGGATGCCAGGGACAGTCTGAGGGATGCCAGGGACTGAGGAATGGCAGGGACAGTCTGAGGAGGAGCAGAGGCACGTCCAGCAATGTAGGAAAGGGACAGGAGCTATGTGGTCCACTCTCCTTAACACAACATGTGACTTCTCTCCCTAAAGATTCTCTGCCTCTAGTCAACATCCTCTTTGGTTCCTCAAGCCTTGATTTATTCTTCTCTATCATTCATGTCTTCATGTCAACACTCCATGAGTTCTTCCACTTGTCTTTGCAACTCCTTGGTCTCAACCGGATTGCTTCTATAGGCTGGACGGTTTGGAAGTGTTAATCCTGGCACAAAGTCTATCTGGTGCTCAATCCCTCTCAATGGTGGTAGGCCAATGGGATTGTCCTCTGGAAACACATCTTGGAACTCCTGTAAAAGAGAAACCATCTCACTCGGATACACCGGTGTAGGGTCAGTTAAGTTCAATAGAGTCTCCTTAAACACAAGTAATATAGCTGATTGTTTAGAGTTGAGAGTTCTTTTGATATCACCCATGTTTGCATAGAAGTTTGGCTGCTTAGTTCCAGCCGGTTTTAGATCAATCTCCTTCTTCTTTTGGAGTTGAACTTGATCTTGTTGCACTTCCTTGGGTGTCAAGGGAACCAGAGTAGTCTTCTTGCCCTTGAACAGAAAGGAATGCTTGTTGGTGAAGCCATCATGGATCACACGCCTATCAGATTGCCATGGCCTTCCAAGGAGTATGTGACCAGCTTGCATTGGCAACACATCACACAAGACTTCATCTTCATATCTCCCAATGGATAAGGGAATAAGAACTTGACTTGAGACCTTCATGGTGCCTTCTTCATTCAGCCATTGCAACCGGTATGGCTTGGGATGCTTTTGAACCTTCAAACCCAACTTCTGGACCATTGTCTCACTCGCAGCATTCACACAACTTCCTCCATCTACAATGAGGCTGCACACTTTTCCTTGGACCAAGCACCGGGTGTAGAAGAGGTTCTCACGCTGCTCTAGCTCCTCAGCCTTGTTTTGCAAGCTTAGAAGTCTTCTTGCTACTAAAAGCTTCCCCTGGACTGGTCCTTCTTCAAGCTCTTCCTCAGTGTCTTCTTGGTCAGACTCGGTGTTGTCTTCTCCTGAGGTGTACTCTCCATCTTCTCGCAAGAACATGACTCTCTTGTTGGTACACTCATTGGCATAGTGCCCTCTTCCTTGGCACTTGAAGCACTTGACATCACGAGCTCTGGAACTAGATGCCTCAACCTTGCCCTTGCCCTTGTCAAGAGCACTGATCGGTTTGGCCTCTTCTCTTGGATAGGACTTGTTGTCCTTTTGGAATGGTTTAGACTCCTTAGCATAAGGTGTCTTCTCTTCTTTGTGGTGTAACCGGTTGGAGCCATACTGATTGCGTGAGGGTCCCCTCCTCTTGAGTTGTTGCTCAACAAGGATAGCCTTGTGTAGCATCTCTTCTAGCTCCACATAATGTTGCATCTCAACATTGTCTTGTATCTCTCGGTTTAAGCCACAAAGGAACCTTGACATGGTTGCTTCTCTATCCTCTGATATGTTGGCCCTCAACATAAGCAACTCCATCTCTTGGTAATACTCCTCCACTGATCTTGAACCTTGTGTAAGCTTCCTCAACCGGTGGTGCAAGTCTCTAAGGTAATGGCTTGGAACAAACCTCTTGCGCATGATTGACTTCATCTCTGTCCAAGTCTCAACCGGTTCCTCTCCATTCCTTCTACGAGTTGTGAGGTATTGATCCCACCAACTCAAGGCATAGTCATAGAACTCAGTGGCAGCAATTTGAATCTTCTTGTGGTTGGTGTACTGCTTGCACTGGAAGACTAGCTCAATCTTCTTCTCCCACTCAAGGTATGCATCCGGATCAGCCTTGCCATGGAATGGGGGTATCTTGATCTTCAAACCGGCAAGATCATCTCCTTGATTCACTCTTCTTTCATGGGCACGCCTAGGTCTTCTTGAGGATGAACTAAAGTGATCATACTCTTCATCAGTCTCCTCATAACCATCATGCTCTTGGCGAGTGGTTTGGCGATTTGCTTGGTGTGCCGATTGTGGTCTCTCTTCTCTCCTAGCCTCTTGGTTTGGTAAGTGACTAGTTGCTCTCCTTATGTCTTCTCTTAACTCTCTTCTGATGTCATTGAGGTTGGTCCTCATCATCTCGGTCATGGTTGCCACCATACTTTGGTTAAGTTGATTGGTCATTGCTTCCATGAGGAGTTTGTTTCTCCTGACGAGTTCGGCCTCTTCCTCAGACTCGGACACCATTGTGCCTGCTTATAAACAAACAAGACAACCAGTAAGGAGTTCTAGGGAAGGAGATAAGCAAAAAGGAAAAGAAAAACAAGTAAAAAGGAAAAACAACCAAGCTTCTCTCGCAAGACAACTAGTGAAAAGGAAATCGGCTTAAAAAGGAAATCGATTGCAAGCAAAATGGAACAACTTCTAATCTTTTTCCTAAACTCTTCTAAGCTTTCCTAGCACCCTAATAAACTTCTCTTACTCGTGTTCTAGGTGATAAACAACTCAGAGCAAGACACAAAGCAATCGACAAGTAAAGGTATGCGGCTTAGGGTTTTTCTCTCACTAGGGTTTCCGGATGAATCAAATAAGGAAAGTCTAAAATTCTTGTCTAAACTTTCATGCAGTCACGAGCAGCCCTAAGGTAAAAGAGTTCTAATGCTTATTCAAGTTGATTTAGATTGAACACGGATTGAATAACAAAAGAACACAACCGGGAAACACAAGATGCTACACGGATGCGATTAACAAAAGTAAACAAGGAATCAAACAAGAAACAAAAACAAAGAGAGAACGAGTACTTCCCAACCAAAGTTGCTCTGATACCACTTGATGCGTCCCTAGGATGCTCTTTGGTTGATGGGAATGGATAATCCTTGCAAGAACGAATCAAAAGACTCAAGTCCTTCAAGGCGTGTGGATCGGATGGTGACACAAGAGGGATGAATGAACTCTTGATACTCCTAGATGAATGGTTTGGATATTACACACCAAACTAAACACCCTTAACTCTGGATATGACACACCAGAACTCGGCACACTTCTTTTAGAGAGAGAGAGAGCCGCAAAAGATGAATAACTTGTATAGAAAAGAATCGATGAGTACAATAGGGCATAAGGCACCCTTTAAATAAGAAAACCAGAGACATGCCTCTAGGGTTTTCGACCAAGAACCAAAAAAGGAAAGAAAGCAAAACTATAGTTTATAAGTTAAATGAAATAAAATGCACTTCTATTAGTCTTGGACCGAGTGTAGCACTTAGGTGATTTGTAGACATGTTGTGGCCTCGTTAAAAACCTTCCTTCTAGAAAACCTCGTGGGACAAAACCAAAAGCAAGGAAAAGAGCACGCACTCCATGTCTGCCTAGACACTACCTCAGTTTGGTGTAGAGATGGCTTGAATGGTGATCAAGACATCTCGGATCAAACCTTGTCCAAGACCTTCTTGTTGTGGATGTGAAGTGAGTAATCCAACAACATTCTCATTAAGCTTCTTGACTCTGGAACGAGTCATGGGACCTTCATGAATGGTTAGAGCATCCTCATCAAATGGTTGATGCATTGTGGCTTCATGTTGTTCATCTAAACTCTCCCCATTGTCTTCCTTAGTGATCCGGTCCATGATCACATCAGTACCAATGGAAAGATTATCAAAATGTAAATGGAGATGAAGAATTCACTAAAGTCAATGGTGAAGTGATTACTGGAGCAGGAGAAGAACTCATGTTGCCTTCTCAAATCAAAGAGAAACCACCAGAGGAACTTAGTCTACAACAATCTCCAAAGAAACCAACCCGGGGTAACTATCTAAACTCAAAGAAAAACATGAAGCCTGATTTGCTTGCTGTGAGTACAGGTCAAACTGTTTTGAGATCTACCATTGTCGAAAAGAGAAGCTACAATGATGATCAGAGTATCAAGAATGGGTTGTTGGTTAAGTTGATGAAGCAACAATCAAACCTTGGAAACTGTCTAGCCGCCAGCCTTGACATAGGGACAGTCCGAGGATCATATCTCAACAACCACAAGGAGATAACCATCAAACTCGACTGCCATGGAAACTTAACTCATCAGGGGCTCACGTCGAATTGGAATCAAGTCAAAACCTTCTCATATGAAAGAGTTATGGGTTCTACAAATCGGGTGATCCTGTATTGGCTATCTTTGAACTTTTCTAAGTTTAAAACATCTCAATCCTATATATGGCGACCAGGTGAGCATGCTAAGGTAAGTGATCATGTTTTCAAGAGTTCTTTTATCAATTACACAGATATGATGCACTTGTTTTTGTCAAAAGATCCATGTGCAGATTATGATGAAGCTTGGAAGCATACAAGAAGAAAGAACAAGCATGTGGAAGACAAGCGGTTCAAGCCACCTGATTTGGATCAGGATAAGCACCAGGACGTCACTAGCTTCATCCTCCTCAAAGAAGCACCACCAGAAGCAGCACACAAGCCAAAACCGAGCAAAAACCAATTTGGGATAAGATTATTACTCTTTGATAAACTTTCATGTGCTAACTTGCTTTGTTTCAACATGTCAGGTTTAAGTAATGAATCAGGAACTAAATGGATTAGTGCCTTCTACATATCCAAACCAGTCAGCAACAATGCCTATCAAAGAGGCTTGCAAGGTAAGTGTAATCTGATTTTAAACTTCAATGTTACTGACTTGGTCCCCTCCATTGTAGGTAAAACAGATTTGAGGACAAATCTTTTTGAAGAGGGAGGGGATGATGTGATCATGGAAAGCACCAAGCATGCAACCTTTAAGAGTGCATATGATGTGATCATGGACCGGATCACTAAGGAGGACAAGGAGGGTCTAGATGAGCCACATGAAGCCACAATGCATCAACCACTTGGTGAGGATGCTCTAGCCATTCCTGAAGGTCCCATGACTCGTTCCAGAGTCAAAAAGCTTAAGGAGAATGTTGTTGGATTACTCACTTCACATCCACAACAACAAAGTCTTGGACAAGGTCTGATCCGAGATGTCTTGATCACCATTCAAGCCATCTCTACATCAAGCTGAGTTAGTGTCTAGGCAAGACATGGGGTGTGTGCTCTTTTCCTTGCTTTTGGTTTTGTCCCACGAGGTTTTCCAGGAGGAAGGTTTTTAACGAGGCCACAACTTGTCTACACATCACCTAAGTGCTATTCTCGGTCCAAGACAAAGAGAAGTTGCATTTTATTTCATTTTAAACTTATAGACTATAGTTTTAGTTCTTTCCTTTTTTGGTTCATGTCGAAACCCTAGAGGATTTGTCTCTGGTTTCTTATTTAAAGGGTTCTCTACACCCTTATGTGATCATCCAGTCTTTTAATAAACAAGTTACATTCATCTTGACGGCTCTCTCTCTCTAAGAAGTGTGCCGAGTTCTGGTGTGTCATATCCAGAGACTTAAGGGTGTTTAGTTTGGTGTGTCATATCCAAATCATTCATCTAGGAGTATCAAGAGATCATTCATCCCTCTTGTGTCACCATTCAATCCACACGCCTTGAAGAACTTGAGTCTCTGATTCGTTCTTGCAAGGATCTATCCATTCCCATCAACCAAAGAGCATCCTAGGGACGCATCATAAAGGAGGTCTTTAATCTCTGGAACTCAAGAAAGCTTCAGCTCAGTCCAGCAAGCTTCATCAAAGTCCAGATTCAAGTTCTGTTTCTTGTAAACCAGTTGGTACATTCTATTGTCCACTGGTCCAAACTCTCTAAGGTGGAGAGCCCTAATGGAATGGTGACTTCAGAAACTTTAAGGAGTCCAAAGAAGAAACCAAACAACCTCATCTGGTCCAAAATGCTGAAGATAATCCATGGAAGAAACCATTCTTGGAGAAAGGTCACTGTAGGAGCATCAAAGCTAGGCTGTTCTTATTAGAGTGAAGCAAGACAAGGAGATGTGAAGGCCAAACAAAGGAAGTAAAGGCCAAGCATCTCCACACCAAACTGAAGAAGAAGAGAAGAGAAGAGTTCAAATACTTGAAGTTGGAGTTTTTCTGTACAGTCTTGACCTCCAAGCAACCAAGCTTGGGCTAGAGTGTCTTGGAAGGCAAGGCAAGTTCAATTTCGTCCAGCTAACTTCAGAGGCAGATTTAAATTCAAATAATACATGTGACTGCTGGAGAGAGAGGCTAGAGAAGTGGGGATTTAAATAAGATAAAAGTCACATGTTCTCTTAAGAGAAAGAGAGCTGTTGGGAGCTGTCACTATCTCTTCCTTGCTGCAGAAACTCTCTTGGCTTCTTTCTCATGCTTAGTTTATTCATTTCCTAGTTATGAATTGTTTATTCAGCCTTTGTCTTGTTGCTGCTGCTGTAAACCCTAAGGCACTCCTCTATAAATAAAGAGGCAGCACCATTGTAATGTTAACACACAAGAAATAAGAGACAAGCATTCATAAATTTCGTGTATAACTCATCTCTTTACTAAGTGTTCTTTAAATTAGTCACAATGTAGAGAGTTAAGGTATACATGTTTTGGGTCTGCCTAAGGGCAGGTCATGCTTGCCCATTCTACTCTAAAATCAGTTTAAACTCTTCTTTATCTTCTCTTAAACTCTAGCTTACTGATTCTATTTCCTATTCTCCTTAAGTGAACAAACTGAAAGTGTTGTGTCACTTCTCAAGGAATATATTCAAACTAGAGTCTTTAATCTGTTCTTAGTTTAATTCTAATTATTGTATCAATCTCACAGCCACTTAATCTCTCTAGATTCAGATGGTTGTGTAGATTATTTTGCTGAGAGGATTCAATCACAAGTTGATTGTCTCTTCCATTCTTAAAGAGTGAGTTCATGTTCTTAGCTATTCATAGCTTTTCCAACATGGTATCAGAGCTTTGTTGCTCTTCTTGGGCTGAACTCACTTCTTTTGTCAATTTCTTCATCTGAATATCTCTCTGTTTCTCCTTTAAAATTCGTTTTTGATGAGCTGTGTGGCTGGGATTCAAAACTTGGACAGTAGAGAGTGTAGATGAAGTATGTATTCAAAATCTGTGAGTTTCTTTAAGATGCAAGTCTTTAAAGTTTTTTTTAATCAATGACTCTCCCCTTTATCTCCTCATTGTTTAAGCCTTTGGATGAAAGATTAAAAATCTGTTCATGTCAGCTTGAGGGAGGGAGAAAAGATTAAACTTGTATCTTGAAGAACTCTTGAAAAAAAAAATCGATTTCAAAAATATTTTGTGTTCATCTTGTCTAATGATTTCTTTAAAGAAGACAAGATGGAGTTCTGTTTTGGTTTCTTCTCTCCCATGTGTAAGCTGTGGTTCTAATCTTGAGTTGGGATCCTAATCCAAGGCTAAGGGAGAGAAATGAAACAAAAGACTTCATCTGTTTTGTGCTTTAAAAACAGTTTTAAAAGATGAAGTTTTTGCTGGTTTTGTCTCAAACATTATCATCCTTTTCTACCCTTTGTCTCTTTATATTTTTAAACTTGGTAAAAGACTTTAAGTCAATGAAACCAATGCTTGAGGGAGGGAGAAAGATTGATGATGATTTGAAGAAAATTGATTTGTAAGAGCATTTGAATTTCAGATTTAAAGAAAAGCTCTTTGAAAGGATTTAAAAATCTGAAAATGTTTTTGAACAGATTCTTGAGTAATCTGATTTCGAAAATGATTTAAAAATGTGTTAACTGGTGGGATGTTCATGCCTCACCAGCATTGTGATCACCCATGAAGCTTAAAGGCCATGGACTGCAATCTGCTTCCGCAAAACTCTCATTCTCCTCCATACTCTTACTCTCCATTATTCTCTCATACTCTTGTTACTTATTCTATAATTCTATGGTTACTTGTACTCTCTGGTTACTTTATTCTCTCCATCATTCACTAATTTTTTGCTTTGAATCTGTCCATACTCAACAGGTTCTAAGTCTAAGAATGGTGATTGGTGTTTGTACTTGGTTGTCTCAAAAAGACAATGCAAGTTTGGTTGATCTAGAGCAGCATCAGAAGCAAGCTTTGGGGGTTAGAACCAATGGCCTCAGATTCATGGACCCAAGACAAGAAGATCTTGAGGAGAAGATACTGTAGGAAAGTGATGAATCAGCTCACCAGCAAGATGTTAGCTAAGGGTCAGTAAGCTTCCTGTGAAGCATCAAGAAGAAAGAGGTGTTGCACAAGTTCAGATCATGGCACCAACACCATCAGCAATCAGTTCAGGTCATGGCGGTTCTAAGACATGTTCAAACCGCAAATAGGACCATGTGCAAAGAAGTTTCAAGTCCAAATAAATCCAAGGTCATAGCTATCGAAATGCACCGCAAAGGCTATACTCTTTTTGCCCTCATAATTGTTTTATCCCAAGGGGTTTTACATGGTGAGGTTTTTAATGAGGTAGTCATTTGCGTGTTGCAAGCTTGGCCTTTTGGAACCAATGGCTTCCTCAGCCCAACCTTGAGGGAGGGTATTAGAGTGAAGCAAGACAAGGAGATGTGAAGGCCAAACAAAGGAAGTAAAGGCCAAGCATCTCCACACCAAACTGAAGAAGAAGAGAAGAGAAGAGTTCAGATACTTGAAGTTGGAGTTTTTCTGTACAGTCTTGACCTCCAAGCAACCAAGCTTGGGCTAGAGTGTCTTGGAAGGCAAGGCAAGTTCAATTTCGTCCAGCTAACTTCAGAGGCAGATTTAAATTCAAATAATACATGTGACTGCTGGAGAGAGAGGCTAGAGAAGTGGGGATTTAAATAAGATAAAAGTCACATGTTCTCTTAAGAGAAAGAGAGCTGTTGGGAGCTGTCACTATCTCTTCCTTGCTGCAGAAACTCTCTTGGCTTCTTTCTCATGCTTAGTTTATTCATTTCCTAGTTATGAATTGTTTATTCAGCCTTTGTCTTGTTGCTGCTGCTGTAAACCCTAAGGCACTCCTCTATAAATAAAGAGGCAGCACCATTGTAATGTTAACACACAAGAAATAAGAGACAAGCATTCATAAATTTCGTGTATAACTCATCTCTTTACTAAGTGTTCTTTAAATTAGTCACAATGTAGAGAGTTAAGGTATACATGTTTTGGGTCTGCCTAAGGGCAGGTCATGCTTGCCCATTCTACTCTAAAATCAGTTTAAACTCTTCTTTATCTTCTCTTAAACTCTAGCTTACTGATTCTATTTCCTATTCTCCTTAAGTGAACAAACTGAAAGTGTTGTGTCACTTCTCAAGGAATATATTCAAACTAGAGTCTTTAATCTGTTCTTAGTTTAATTCTAATTATTGTATCAATCTCACAGCCACTTAATCTCTCTAGATTCAGATGGTTGTGTAGATTATTTTGCTGAGAGGATTCAATCACAAGTTGATTGTCTCTTCCATTCTTAAAGAGTGAGTTCATGTTCTTAGCTATTCATAGCTTTTCCAACAGTTCTAATCATTCTCTGGCCAGCCATGCTGAAGCTTTGTTTCTGACCAACAAATCCCACGACCAGCAAGAGGACAGGAGGGGTTTGAAGTGTCTCCTTGACCAGAAGGAGATAATCAAGAAGATGAGGTGTTGGACAGTCAATTCACACCTCAAACACTCCAAATTCAAGTGATTCACAGCCATGGAGGTTCAAGGAACTAGCTCAGGTTCCTTGGCTGTAAGTTAACCTCCTAAACTTCAATAAGAGCTTGTTTAATTGTTTTAAGTTGTATCCTGGTTTAGGAGTTTGCTAGCATGGTTATGTCTAGTTCATGTCCTAGTTTAATTGTTTGTGTTTTGTCTGGTCTAGGCGAGTTGCTTAGCTCCTGTTTTGTGTCTTGTTGCATTGATAGAAGTCTAGGAGAGTTTCCTGATCTTATAATGCATTCATAAACGTTTAGGGTGATTAGATGAGTCATCTAGTCTCTGGTTTTGTCATTTGATCTTGTTACTGGTTAAAATGATCATAAATAGCCTAAATGCCTTGTAATTGATGAGTTATCATTCCTGTGCATTTAGTGAGTTGTTTGCTTGGATTTGAACTGAATGAGTTGTTTAGATTCAGTCCATTGCATCTTGTTAATAATTATGGATCAGACTTGGTGAGTTATCAAGCTCTGATCCTTATGTGTGGTCTAATTCTTGCTGGAGGTTGAGTGATGTTTCAGGTACACAAGAGGTGCTAGCTGTCTATCACCAATCCGAGACAAAGAAGAAGGCTTTGCCCATGTGTTCAGAGCCTACACATGATGTATATTCCTGTTTGATTCAGAGCCTACACATGATGTATATTCCTGACCATGGAGAGATTACTTGTGTGTAGAGAACCGGTTGATTTAAGCGCAGGCCATTTGGTTGTTGAGCTCCTGGTTCCAAGAGACACACAAGGAAGAGTTGTTCTAGGCAGTGGAGAGGAGATCAAGGGAGGAGGAACTGGTTGACTTAAGCGCAGCTGTTGGGGTGATGCGCTCCTGGTCCTAGCTCAGTCTTGCTCACTTCCAAGCTTGGTCCATCCCTATACTCTCTGGATCAAGCTTGAGGAGGGGTAATGAAGAAGCAATCCTGAAGATCCAGCCGCCACAAGCCATTGGCAAGCTGTGGAGTTCACACTTGCATCATAAACCAGATCAAAGAAGACTCAAGGAACTCACTGTCCCAATGCAAGCTTGGTCCTTCATTATTCTCAGTCCCAAGCATGAGATTGAGCTTCCATGATTTGAGTATTTTCTTACCAAGTGGGGAATTCAAGTGGAGTTCACTCCCCATCATACTTATGAAAGGGAAGCACCTTAAACTCATCTCAATACATTCATTATTGTCCTTATACTTAAATTGTTATTGAGCTTAGTGTGATGAGTGCATTTCCTCAAGAACTGATGCACCTTTGGGATAATGTATCAGGTACCTTACTTGGTGATCTATGAAGCAGAAGCTGGTGGTCTCTAAAACTCCTTGAAGTGGCGAGTAGTCAGAAGAAAGGGGGAGACACAACCAGCCTAAAGAAGTGATCCAAGATGTTGATGTGGGCAAGCTGTGGAGTTCACACTTGTACCATTATTTGAGGCCATGATCCAGAGCCTAAGGACTCCACCATGAGTTGTCTGAAGTTCCTTAGGCTCACTGGCCAATCCCTAGGCTTTGAAGAACTCTACTCTTTTCCTTAGCTGGTTTTGTCCCAAATGGGTTTTCTGGCTAAGGTTTTTAATGAGGGAGCTTCTTCAAGGTTCCAAGCTTGTCCAAGGATCTCCTATGGTCAAGCTTGAGGGGGAGTGTTAGAATGAAGATAAATAATGCTGGTGAAGAGACCAAGCATCAAAGATGAAGCATCCAGAGCAAGTTTGAATCTGTTCGTACAGTCATGGTGCGCAAGTATCAAATCCTAACCTAGAGTGTCTTGGAAGTCAAGGCAAGTGGGGAACTCGTCCAGCTGAGTATTCTGAGGCAGATTTGAAGTTTAAAATATAGATCAGACCGTTGGAGACAGCTTAGGCAAGTTGGGAATTAATTAGAATAAAAGTCACATGTGCATAAGAGGATGAGCCGGCTGTCACTTTCACTCAACCAAACTGTGCCCATCTCTCTCTCCTGTCACTCTCTCTCCCTCTGGTCGAGATTCTCCTTGGCTGTATCCTTCTTGTCTTCATCAGAAACCCCACAAAAGTATTTGTTTATGTCTTCCTAGATTTAGATTAATTTAATGTATGCACACTGCCTATTTAAAGGTAGTTCATGTAACTGAATGAATCAAGCAAAGAGGAGTTCTCTTTCTTCACTATTCTCTGGTTCTATACTCTCTTAGTCTCTCATTCTCTCTAATCTCTCTGGTTACACACGAACTCACCCTCTTTGATACTCAAGAACACTCTCATACTTTCATACTCTTCACTGCATTCTCTTTGATTCTCACTTAATCTCTTCATTCTCTTTCTCTTAGTTTCGACCATACTCTGTCTCTACACCACTCTCACACTCTGTTTTATCTATTCTCACAAAATGGGTGGAGTTTTTGGAAACATTTCCTTATGTCATTCAGTACAAACAAGGTAAGGAGAATGTGGTTGCTGATGCCCTTTCTCGAAGGTACACTCTTCTCTCTACTTTGGAAACTCAACTCCTCGGTTTTGAACAGATTAAGTCATACTATGCAACTGATCCTGACTTCAAAGAAGTTTATTCTAAGTGTGATAATGTTGCTGTAGAAAAACATTTCAAGAATGATGGCTTTCTGTTTTATGAGTCAAGATTGTGTGTTCCTAACTGTTCTTTGAGAGATCTCTTTGTCAGGGAAGCCCATGGAGGAGGATTGATGGGTCATTTTGGCGTTGATAAAACCCTGAAGAGTTTGCAGCATCACTTCTACTGGCCAAGAATGAGAAAGGATGTGGAAAAGCTGTGCAATCAGCGTGCTACTTGCAAGCAAGCCAAAGCAACAAACCAAACCAAAGGTATGTATATGCCTCTACCTATTCCATCAGCACCCTGGGTAGATATCTCAATGGATTTTGTTCTTGGACTGCCTAGAACTAGGAAAGGAAGAGATTCTATCTTTGTTGTGGTAGATAGATTTTCTAAAATGGCTCATTTCATTCCCTGCCACAAAACTGATGATGCTTCTTTGATTGCTGACTTGTTCTTTAAAGAAGTAGTTCGTTTACATGGAATGCCTAGATCAATTGTGTCTGATAGGGATACTAAGTTCTTAAGTCATTTCTGGAAAACTTTGTGGGCAAAACTTGGAACCAAACTGATGTTTTCTACTACTTGCCATCCTCAGACTGATGGACAAACTGAAGTAGTTAATAGATCTCTGTCTACTCTCTTGCGAGCAATCATTAAAAAGAATCTTAAGACTTGGGAAGATTGTTTGCCTCATGTTGAATTTGCATACAACCATTCTGTTCATAGGGCTACTAAATTTTCTCCATTTCAGATTGTTTATGGATTTAGTCCTTTGACTCCTTTGGATATGTTATCTTTGCCTTTGAAAGAACAAGCTAACCTTGATGGCAAACAGAAGGCCGAGTTTGTTGTGTCTTTGCATAAACAGGTTAAGGAGAATATTGAAGCTATGACAAAGCAGTATGAGAAGTATGCCAACAAAGGAAGGCGTGAACTGATCTTTAATCCTGGAGACTCGGTCTGGATATACCTTAGGAAGGATAGATTTCCAAATGAAAGAAAGTCCAAACTGATGAAAAGAAGAGATGGTCCTTTCAAAGTGCTTGAGCGAATCAACAATAACGCATACAAGATTGATCTTCAAGATAAGTATTCTGTGAGTTCAACTTTCAATGTTTCTGACTTGGCTCCTTTTCATGCAGATCACTTGGATTTGAGGACAAATCCTTTCAAAGGAGGAGGGGATGATGCAATCCAGGATGAGCTAATCTTAGATGAACTTAATGATGAAGCTGAATGGATGCAAGAACCAAGTTACTATGAAGAAGATGATATGGACCAGACCCAAAATGAAGATGTTTCTCTCTCAGCCCAAAAGAAGTCCAATGACCAGAAAGAAGATCCATTTGTCATATCTGTTGGGCCCATCACGAGATCCAGGTCCAAGAAGCTTATTGAGAAGATTGCTTGCCTTGTTCTGAACCAAGAAAGTGAGGAAGAGTTACTTGGCCAAACCACCATCACCCCAACCACCTTCATTTACTCAGCTGTCTTCTACAACAACTAATTTACTTATGTTTTTGTCTTATTTCTTTTCCCTAAGTGCTCATGCACAAAACTACAAGTCCCAAGGCTGTCATGCACGAAATTGTTGTTATTTTTCCTTTAAAACTCTGTTTTGTTTCATTTGGAAAACAATCATCATTTTTATCAAAAACTCTTTTCTCTTTGGTGATTCATTTGTTCTTAGAACAACTTGATTGTGGAGGTGTGTGAACCCAAAACAATCAACAAGCTCTCAATCTGACTGGTGTGTCAAATCCAGAGTGAGAGAGTGAAGAATCTGAGGTCTTTTCCGCAACCCTCAGTGTTTCAATCGATCAAATCCTTTCAATCCATCTATCCATAAACCCTAATTCGTCCATCAAGCCAATATCCATCAAAAACCATCTTTCAATCTGTTACAGAGTAGATCCAACCAAAATCAGAGTGGAAATCCTTGGGGAAAAAGTCATTAGCCCTTCTCCATGAGTTCTTCCACTTGTCTTTGCAACTCCTTGGTCTCAACCGGATTGCTTCTATATGCTGGACGGTTTGGAAGTGTAGATCCTGGCACAAAGTCTATCTGGTGCTCAATCCCTCTCAATGGTGGTAAACCAATGGGATTGTCCTCTGGAAATACATCTTGAAACTCCTGCAAAAGAGAAACCATTTAACTCGGATACACCGGTGTAGGATCAGTTAAGTTCAATAAAGACTCTTTAAACACAAGTAGGATAGCTGATTGTTTAGAGTTGAGAGTTCTTTTGATATCACCCATGTTTGCATAGAAGTTTGGCTGCTTAGTTCCAGCCGGTTTTAGATCAATCTCCTTCTTCTTTTGGAGTTGAACCTGATCTTGTTGCACTTCCTTGGGTGTCAAGGGAACCAGAGTAGTCTTCTTGCCCTTGAATAGAAAGGAATGCTTGTTGGTGAAGCCATCATGAATCACACGTCTATCTGATTGCCATGGTCTTCCAAGAAGTATGTGACCGGCTTGCATAGGCAACACATCACACAAGACTTCATCTTCATATCTCCCAATAGATAAGGGAATAAGAACTTGACTTGAGACCTTCATGGTGCCTTCTTCATTCAGCCATTGCAACCGGTAAGGCTTGGGATGCTTTTGAACCTTCAACCCCAACTTCTGGACCATGGTCTCACTCGCAGCATTGACACAACTTCCTCCATCAACAATGAGGCTGCACACTTTTCCTTGGACCAAGCACCGGGTGTAGAAGAGGTTCTCACGCTGCTCTAGCTCCTCAGCCTTGTTTTGCAAGCTTAGAAGTCTTCTTGCTACTAAAAGCTTCCCTGGACTGGTCCTTCTTCAAGCTCTTCCTCAGTGTCTTCTTGGTCAGACTCGGTGTTGTCTTCTCCTGAGGTGTACTCTCCATCTTCCGTAAGAACATGACTCTCTTGTTGGTACACTCATTGGCATAGTGCCCTCTTCCTTGGCACTTGAAGCACTTGACATCACGAGCTCTGGAACTAGATGCCTCAACCTTGCCTTTGCCCTTGTCAAGAGCACTGATTGGTTTGGCCTCTTCTCTTGGATAGGACTTGTTGTCCTTCTGGAATGGTTTAGACTACTTAGCATAAGGTGTCTTCTCTTCCTTGTTGTGGTGTAACCGGTTAGAGCCATACTGATTGCGTGAGTGTCCCCTCCTCTTGAGTTGTTGCTCAACCAGA